>CAJNDV010026814.1:9897-24953 GCA_905221635.1 Symbiodinium sp. CCMP2456 | reverse complement strand
TAGGGCGGGCCATTTTTCAGCTTTGAGTTTGTTGGAAGCTCCCGACTTTCTGCTTCAGGCACGCAAGGTTGGCATCATGATGCCAGTGCAAAAAGAACCGAAACACATGTTCCACCAAGACGGGATTGACTTTAATCTCTCCGTCAGAGGCCGAAACTCGCAATGTGGACGGTATGATTTCTTGCATCTGTTTCCACATGGTGTCGACCGCGCCACTACGCCGGCACCAAGACTGCTCGCCGCCGCCGCCGCAGCCTGCTGTGGAACCTCGTCGCCAGCGACACCGCCGACCGCAGCTGTGCGAACTCCACACTGGTCCACACTGTATGGCGGAGCGGGAACGGGCTCGCGGAAGAGTCTGCATGTCAGCCACAGCTGAAGGATCGGCAACATGAAAGCGCTCGAGCATGTCGTTGTTGCGCATAGGTTTTACAGGTTCGGCGCAATTTTTCTGGCTTGACGGCAACAGAAAATTACCCATCCGAGCCTGGGGCCCCTTATCATGATTATAGCATTAAAACCTTTCTCTTATGCTACGGCCCCTATATCATGGGGTTTGGGACTTTCCGGAGTCGAAGATTGGAGAGTCTCAACGATTCAGAGTTAAGATTTGAAGCTTCTTCTGAGCCTCGTTTTAATTCTTTAAGCTCAACCCCTACAACCCATAAGCCCTGTCGAAGTTTGACCAGATCGCGGGGGGTCTGACCATCGACTTTACAGAGTGGGCAGGAGAGTTCTGCAGCAGAAGATCTCGAAGAAGCGGGCTTAGGGTTTAGGGTGAAGGTGAAGTGACTTGAGATTTTAAAATCAAAGTCCCCGTTTCGGATGGGGCAGCCATGGAGCCACGCCTCTCTTTTCGAATTGATTTAGGGATTAGGGTTGGGAGATGGGGTCAGAGGATTACTGAACACGCAGCCTCCATGACTTAATGCTTCACACCAACACCGCGGACCCTAAGAAGTGAAAAGTGGCAATAGTATTCCTGGAGGTTCCTTATTATAGCTACAGTATAGTACACTAGACCCCAAAGACTGTTCCACTTCTTCGGGCTCTAAACCCTAAACCATGGTGTTGGGGCTACGTATGCAGTTGCGGGCGCAGGAGCCATGACTGAGATTTGTTGGTGTTCTAGGGTTGGAGGCTTTGCTTGTTTGGGCTTCGCTTCTCCTAAACCCTACGCCCCAGAACCGTCAGTGTTTTGTGGGTGCGTTAGCTTGATTTCCAGCCGCAGCAGTAGCAGCAGCACTGTTAGTAGCATTCGTAGCAGCAGTTGTGGTGGTGGTGGTTTGCGGTAGTTTAGGGCGTAGGGTTCGGGGCTCCCTAAACCCCAAACCCTAAACCCTAACAGCTGCAGCAGTAGGTCGACTTTCTGGGAGTGTAAGGAGTCGTCAGGCAAACTCATAGGGTTTAGGGTTCAGGAGGCCTTAGGCGGCTTTCCCTCAGCTTGTAATGGTCAAAAAATAGGGTTCTAAACCCTCCAGATCTCCTGAACCCTATACCTGAAACCCTAAACAACCAAGATCTCCAAAACCCCCACCTCCTACACCCTTGAATCCCAGAAGCTGGCAGCCGTGAGCCCTTGCTTGGGCAATGGTTTATTTTTGAAGAGTGTAATCCCCACTGCTACAGTTCGAGGACTATTCCAGAAAAGTAGGGACGAGACCCCGCCAAAAGGACTTCTACAAGAGCTCAGGACATCCCAAGCTGTGCCGTCTATAGCCCCACACCCTCAGGCCATGCAGCCTCAAGCCCAAGCCCCAAACCCCTGAATACTAAGACCCTGCGGCCTCAAGCCCCTCAATCCCCAAATACCCTGAACCGTCAGGTTCAGGCCATGACTGAGATTTGTTGGTGTTCTAGGGTTGGAGGCTTTGCTTGTTTGGGCTTCGCTTCTCCTAAACCCTACGCCCCAGAACCGTCAGTGTTTTGTGGGTGCGTTAGCTTGATTTCCAGCCGCAGCAGTAGCAGCAGCACTGTTAGTAGCATTCGTAGCAGCAGAAGGTTCGGGGCTCCCTAAACCCCAAACCCTAAACCCTAACAGCTGCAGCAGTAGGTCGACTTTCTGGGAGTGTAGGCAAACTCATAGGGTTTAGGGTTCAGGGGCTTTGTGCAGGCCTTAGGCGGCTTTCCCTCAGCTTGTAATGGTCAAAAAATAGGGTTCTAAACCCTCCAGATCTCCTGAACCCAATACCTGAAACCCTAAACGACCAAGATCTCCAAAATCCCCACCTCCTACACCCTTGAATCCCAGAAGCTGGCAGCCGTGAGCCCTTGCTTGGGCAATGGTTTATTTTTGAAGAGTGTAATCCCCACTGCTACAGTTCGAGGACTATTCCAGAAAAGTAGGGACGAGACCCCGCCAAAAGGACTTCTACAAGAGCTCAGGACATCCCAAGCTGTGCCGTCTATAGCCCCACACCCTCAGGCCATGCAGCCTCAAGCCCAAGCCCCAAACCCCTGAATACTAAGACCCTGCGGCCTCAAGCCCCTCAATCCCCAAATACCCTGAACCGTCAGAACCCTAAAGCCCTATTTCCTGAGCCCTAGACCCTAAGCCCTAAATCGCGAAAAGCCCCAAACACCCGAAGTCTAAGCCTTGGCCGCCCAGGCCACTGGGGTGGCAACAGCACTCGGCGGCCCGGTGCTAGGAGGGCTGGTGGGCGCTGGCATGGCTGCGGCTTAGCTGATTTAGGATTTTAGCCTTCGGGGTTTAGGGTTTAGGGTTTAGGGTTCTAAATTTTGGACATCGGGCTTAGGGTTTAAGGATTTTGGGTGTAGAGTTTGGGATTAGGCATTTTGGGTTCGGGGTTTAGGGTTGGGGAGGTTTAGGCTTCCACGGTTCACATAGCCAAGGGTTGAGCTACCAGGATTTTGTGAGTTGGCGTTCAGGGGGCTCGGATTTTGTGATTTTCTAGTGCTTTTGCACCATTGCAAGGACTTGCAGCGATGATTTGCGTGTTCTGCTCAGGGGCCCGTAGACGGCCTAAACCCTAATCCCTGATCCCTAAACCGTCTATACCCCCTAAACCCTAAACCCTGATCCCTAAACCGTCTAAAGCCCCTAAACCCTAAACCCGAAGCCCTAAACCCTAAACCCTAAACCCGAAGCCCGACACCTTGGAAAGCCCAGGCTCTTGGAGTAGGAAGCCTCAGGGCCTGAAGACTCCCTAAACCCTAAACCCTAAACCCTAAACCCTAAACCCTAAACCCTAACTGTGGGCTCGAACTTCAGGGGCTCTGAAACCGGAGTCCACGGCTGCGAGCCCCTGTCCCCCTAAAGGGTACCATGTGGGATTCTATGAGAGGGCTCCCTTTAAGGCTACCGTGGGGTCCTGGGGTCCTATAAGTGGGCTTCCCTTTAAAGGCCCTAAATGAATAACCACCAATGGAGGTACGGATCATTAGTAATAGTGCTTTGTTTCTATAGCTGATAGCTCTTACAAGACAAAGACGGTATGCCCCAGGGCACCACAGCTCTAGTCCAACTGTTGGTGGGTCCTCTAGGACTCCCAGGTTGTGGACTGAATCCCAAACAAGAACTCAGCTCAAGAGCCTCCCCCAAACCCCCCAAGTTAAACCCTTCCACGCTTTCAGGGTTTGGCGCTCCTCTAACCCAAAGCCGAAACCCGAGCCCCGACCCACAACCAAGCCAAAACCCTCCAAGTCCTATGTAAATCCGAAACCGAATCCAAGCCAAAGAAACTTTCAGAGGCTCGGGATTCGATGAGCCCGCAGTCCTCGCGGACGATGAAGGGCTTGTTCGGTTGATCCGGCAGGGGCCTGGGGCCTGGGTGCTCTTAGGTTCAGTGTTTTGTTTTTTTGGGGTTTTAGGGTTCAGCCTCTCATGTTGGGTTTAGGCTTAGGGTTTTGTTTTGAGGTTTAGGGTTCAGCGTTTTACACTGTTGTTTAGAGTTTAGGGTTCTTCTTACGCTGCCGCTTGGGGCTTGGGGTGTAGGGGCCGCAACAGAGCTTTGGGGTTTAGGGTTTAGCCTTCGAGCCGGGTTTCGAGACTTTAGGTGCTGAGTACTGTGCCAACACGCATCGATCGATAGCTGGCTCGCACGCATCGGTTCCAGGGAATCGGCACAGGCTTCAAAACTTCAGGGTTTGGTGTCTATGCTGTGGGCTTTAGGGCTTGGGGTTTAGGATGCTGGTCTTATCTCAGTCCGGACAAAGGACACATGCCTGGGGCAAAGACCCTCTTCGCATGGTAGCGGCAAGTCAGAAAACAATCGCGTCGCACAGCCTCGTGATAGATTACTATCACTACCACCGTTGCCATTACCCTTACTATTACTCGTACCAACCCTAAACCCAAAGCCTTCATTATTACTTATATAATACTATTACCAATACACAGGCTTTCAGGGCTCCGTTGCTTCCGTCAGGCACAAGACTGAGGATCCATGCATCCCGGATCCTTCGCAACGTCGATTGCGCGTTACTCTTGAAAGGTTGCTTCTTTAGGGCTTTCCCTAAAACCTAAACCCTGAACCCGTGGGCACTCTGGCTTGAGTTGACGGCCCGAATTCTCTGTCTGGTGTTCGTTCGTTGAACCTGGAGCCTTGAATGAAGCATGTGTTGATCTCGATCGGTCGCCACAGTTCGGGTTTGGGGTGCCGAGTGTCGTGTGGGTTTAGGAAGTCCGATAGATTAGGGCTTCATGGCTTTTCAATGGCAATTGCGGTGAAGTTTCGAGCCGTGGAGAAGGAGGACAGATCGATTAATATAGATACTATTTTGGGGTTCCTGATTATATTTATAGTACCAAATACCCCAAAACCCTATTCTATTTATGTAGGCCGCTGCATTAGGGATCTACGACCAGCGTGCTTTTCAGACAGCATGTGCGTTCATGGCATGCCTGGCTCGATCGTAGGTGTTGTCGTGTCCGTTTCAGGAGAACTCGTAAGAGCTATTGCAGAGCCGTGGCACTTGGCTGTGGTACGATGAGAGTGGAATGTGTCCACTTTGGCACTTTAAGCCTACCGGCTCAACATGGAAGCCGCAGTGTCCATCTTTGGTTTACAAGAGTCTCTTGGGTTTCGAGCATAGTTTAGCCCACATCCTTCTCGCCTGCCGCTCCCCCTTGCTGCACGCCTTTCTGCCAGGCAGGCGACTGGTTGGGGCACCCTATGTGTTGGTCCGCTGGTTTAGCCGTAGCCCTCAGTATTGCAACTCAGTATTACCAACGGTATTGTAGGAACCTGATTCAGAAACTCCGTTAAAGTAACGAATAAAAACAGTAGGATACATCTTAAGAACCCGAAGCAGAACCATAGGTTACTTAATCAGGTTCCTACATTATGTCTAGAGCCTAGGAGTGAGACGACTCACCAAGTGTCTCTGCTCCAAAAGCCAGAGAGGATCGTCACCTTGTCTTGTCGTATTTCTCACGGGATGTAACCCAGGGGTGATCTCTCCCCCCCCTTTTCACCCCAGAGCCTAAATGCCCTCATCGCAGGTTTTTCCTGGCATTCCGCCCTACTAAACTACACAGACCCAAACACCTCACACACCGAAGCCAAGCTCTTCGGTGATTGTTCAGGCAATGGCTGCTGGGGGCGGGCTGCAAGCGAGGCGGTGGGAAGCTTGGGGCGAGCGGAATTCAATCGAAGGATTTAGGGTGGAGTGCATACCTATCGATCTCTGTATCTATATACCTCTATATCTATATCTGTATATACGGCTCAGGAATCTTGAGTCAGGATCTACTCGGCAAGGCCGTCGTGCAGATTTATACTTCAAGGGAAGCCCTTCCTACGGCTGTGGAGAGAAGGTCATGGGTCTTCGCACTTGAATTTCGGGGTTTAGGAGTTTAGGGATTTGGGGGATTTCGGGAAGGTTCGTAAGTGTTCCTTCAGGTGTTCTGTGCACATTTTTTGTGTTCTAAGCATTGTCAGGAGCGGTCGGGAGGATCCCAAAGGCCAAACCTTCCACTACATTATTCATTGCTTTATAGAACAATGGTGGCTTAGGGCTTATAGGGTTTAGGGTTTCTGGACGGGCTTTTGCCAGGATCTTCGAAGGAGAACACCGAATTGTGAATTCGTGACCCTGGCGCGCTTTTCACCAATTCTCCTAGAACTCTTCTTCTACATCCCTAAATCCCAAACCTCAACCCTAACCTTCTGAACCCTAAACCCTAATCCCCTAAGCCCTTTCTCGTTGGATGCAGGCGGCGGAGCCTTCCAGGTGCGAACTTTATCGGGGCTTCCTCAGCCCTAACCTGAAACGCAGAAGACCGTTTTCTAGTGTAGGGCTTAGTGTGAAGGACCTAGATTTTGGGTGTGGCCCAAAAAATGTAGATCTTTGGTTAGCGGCCGTTTGGGATGTCTTGGCTGCAGGGCTGGGGGTCTTGTACTTGGCTTTTGGAGTTTTGGGCTTGAGGGTTTAGGGCTTATGGGGTCTAGTACTTGGCTTTTGGAGTTGTGGGCTTGGTTGTGCCGGGTTTGGGTGGAATGTGTTGGGCTAAAGGCTTGTTGGGAGCAGTCGCGACGGGCAGGGGTGAGGGAGAGGTCCTGTTTGAAGTTGGGGGCGTAGGGGTTAATGACTTTCCCTGAATTTCTGCGGGTTGAACCCAAGGCCTAAGCCATAAACCTCGGCCTTAAGCCCCAAGCCCCACGCCCGGAATCCTGAACAATCGAAGTCTTTGCCAAGCAAGACCTACTGAAGCGATGCTTTGCATTCGACCTTAACATGTGAGCAGAGTATGTTGCACGCTATTCTGTTATCGTGATGCTTCAGGATGTCCTGAGGACGAAACCCTCACACCCTGGAGCCCTAAACCCCAAAACCCTAAACCCTAAACCCTAAACCCTAAAACCCTAAAGCCCTAAACCTGGAGCCCTAAACCCTAAACCCTGGAGCCCTAAGCCGTGTAGTTTTGCCTGCAGGCGGAATCTCCAGTGCCCACCACGGCAGACCTTTGAAAGCCGTCGGCTGCGCCTTGGCTCGTCGTTTTGGAGGTCCAGGCGGTTTAGGGTTTAGGGTTTAGAGTGTAGGGTTTGTTTTATATTTGGAGGTTCATGGGACTTGGTAACTACAGTTATAAGTACTTTAGCTAGGGGACTAAGTACGAATAAGCATAGCTACCCTATTTATAACCATAGCTATTACAACCCCTAAGCAAGGGTTCTTCGAAGGTTGAGGGTTCGGTAAGAGTTAGGGTTGGAGTTCTATAAAGTGATCTGTTCGGAAGACGTGAAAAATCACCTAGCTTTAGAGGCCCAGGTTGAATTCTACTTCGTCGTTTGTTTAGGGCCCACTCTCTCGCGAAAGGCCGAGGCATTCCCCCAAAACTATCTTACGCTGTAAAAAGCATCAACACTAGAACTAAAGCTGCCTAAGCCCTGCTCACAGCAAGCTCAACTCCAATTAAACCCTAAACCTCAAGACCCGAAGCCCGAACCCGACAACCCCCCAAAAACCCCCCCAATTTCAAAGGGGTGCAAGGGAGGGATGAAGGTAGGTGGGGTAAATCCCACAATAAGACTCCTCATATAAGGGATCCTACCTACCTTCATCCCACCCTCTGGAATCTGCGGGCTTATCCAGGGTTTAGGGTTTAGGGATTCTAGAACCCTGAAGCCTGTAGAATAAACCTTATAGAACACTTCTAGAGCCCTAAACCTTACAGAACCGACCTTCTGAAAGCCTTATCGAACCGTCGACCTTATAGAGCGTATAGAACCCCACTCATAGAGCCCCAAACTTGTCTAAATCTTCATCATGTCACTCCTTCATCTCTTGTTTGATTGTTCTTGTTCTGCGCATTCTTACATAACCAGCTTCCAGGCGCAGCTGCTGCGCTGTGCGGACTGCTGTTGAGCCATTTGCATGGTTGGGGCCTCAAGCTTGCCAGGTTTGGCGAGTGTCGTGTGTTTCGGGATTTCAGGGACTCAGGAGTTCTTTCGGGACCACAAAAGCAGATTGCCTTGCGATCTTGGTGACAAGATGCGAGGTACAAGCACGGGTGACTGGCCGAGGGTTTCGTAAGTCTACGCCAAACTCCTCTCAAACCCGGAACCCTGAAACAGAGGGCCCTTCCCCTGACAGAAGGTCCTGTAGGCCCTTTGAAGGAAACTGAAGAAACCTTTACAGTCCCTTTGAAGGAACCCCGTATAGAAACCTAGTCATAGTCCCTTTGAAGGAACCCTCATATAAAATCCGAACACTAATTTTATCCCTCAGCCCGATTTGCGGCTCCCAGGCAGTTTTGCAGCGTTCGCTCCCTCGGCTCTGTCGCGGCAACGCGCTGGGAGAGTGAGGCGTCCGGGGAATAATCGGCGGACTGGAGTCTGAAGCCCTTTAAGGGATACCAAAGGGCTTGTATGAGCGCATAGGGGTTTAGGTTGTAGACGCTCATCAGATCGATACCTGGGGATGAAAGCCTTCTTCGAGTCTCGGATGCACATGCGGCTGCGGTGTTGCTCAGCGCGTCGGGCAGCTCTCGCGCTGGTGGCAGCTTGGTTTGTTGATCCGGTGGTAAAGGGCCCACCTGGCACATGGCTCGAAAGATCTTGGAACAGGACTGGCAGCCGCCTGAGAATTCGACAAACTATCTGTCATGGGGGCGGGGGGCCGATGCATGTCCTGGGGTGGTCCTTGTCTGCAGACAGCTTGGTATCCGAGTTGGTCAGTTCGTTGGCTCCCTCGCTGTTTGCTAGGAGGATGGAGGACAGTTTGGGGGTACGGAGTTTGGGATTGTTGGGATTAGGTCTGAGGGTCTTAGGTTTGTGGCTGTTTATTGAGGGTATCTGCTAGGATATGGGGCTGGGAATGGGGAACTCAAGCCGCCTTCGTGTCTGATGGTTTCTGTTGTTGGTATAAGCCTTTGGATCCTTTCGGATATAGGGAAGCGTGAACTTCGAAGCATTGAAGCTTCGGAGTCTTGGGATTGTGGGCTTTGGGCTTTGGCTTGGCTTTGGGCTGTGTGCTCGTGGCCGCACCAACCTGGCAAAAAGCAGCCTCGAGCCTGAAAACCTGAAGCCTTGATGCTGAACCCTGAACCCTACGCCCTAAACACCGACCCTAAGTCCGAAGAAAACCAGATTTTCCCAAGTTTGGGCCTAAGAGGTTCTTAGTTTTTTCGAATCGTTTTCAACGGCTTTAAAGGGCCAACCTACCAAGGCATGAACCCAACCCTCAAACTTCTTTGCGAACTTGCCCGGAGGCTTCTAGCAGCCTCCGACTCTGAGCTGACATCCAAGAAGGCCCGGGGGGGAGGTTTAGGGTTGAGGTGAGGGATGTTTAGGGCTTCGGCTTCTTTAGGGTTTTGGGGGCGAAGTTTGGGGTGGCATGCAGAAATACTGAGCCCAACCCAGCTTCCCTTCAAGCTGCCTTCTGCAGCCCCTGACAGAGCTATTGCCATTTCGCACGTCCTCGTTGCAAGACCCGGGAATAGGAGCCCTTCCAAGTCTAAAGGCGCTGTCTTCGAGAACGACAGATGGGGCTCCTTTATGGCCCTGCAGCGCAGCCTAACAAGTCCCTTCTGTATGGTTCAGGGCTGTACTCGTTGAGTTCATGCTTTGCGGATTATGATTAGTTCAGAGATGTGCTTGACCAGTGCTTCCAAGCAAAGCTGCACGCGCCCATGACTCCTCGTCCCCAAGAAGTCATTTCGATCGTAACAAGTCTCTGCCGCCAGCGCTGCCATCAGCAGAACCGCCAACAGCATTCCTGCAATTATTCTACGCTGGTCGCCCTTCCTACGCCTACTTGAGAAAGCCTTGAGGAGTCGGGTTTTCATCAGACTTTTCCGCCTCCGGGCAGAAACTCACAGCTCAAAGCCCTGTTTCTGATGTCACAGGACCCTGAGTTCTAGTTGATGGGATGCAACATCTCATGGGATCTAGTGCAGAGTCCCACTTAGGGTTTCGAAAGCCTTCACAAGCAATGTTGAGTTTTATGCTAAGCATGACATGACTTGCAATACCATGGGTAGCAGATGGCCCCGGCAACAGCGAGCAGAAGAGTAAAGAACGGTAGCATTGACATTTTCAAAAGAGGGTAGTAAGTTCACCTTCAGCCCTAAACAATACGTCCGTTTCGGGGCGTTGCAGTCAGAACCCTAAACCCTAAACCCTAAACCCCTAAACCCTAAACCGTGGCTCCTGAGCAGGCAGATCTTGCAGAGCGCTTGAAGGCTGAGGCCAGCGCAGCAAAGAAGGTGCCAAAGGGGGGGCTCCAAAACCCGAAGTGCGGGGCTTCTGGGTTTAGGGTTTAGGGTTTAGGGTTTAGGGTTTAGGGTTTAGGGTCGGCTTCTGTGTCACAGGTCTGTGGTTGGGGGTTGATATAGGGGCCTTAGCAATTAGAATAGGGTTTTGAGGGGTATATTATACTGTAGTTATAGTACGGCACCCCCAAAATCGTATAGGCAATTAGTCAGGCCCCTACATTGATGGTTCAGGGTTTGCGCGTAAGGTTTCGGAGAAGCAGGGTTTCGGAGTTTGTGTCTGCTACGACGTTCAACTTGTCAAGGAAACTTTATACGCGGTTTAGGGTTTAGGGGTTAAGGGTTAAGTTAGCACAGTACGGAAACTTTTGTATTTGCTATACTTTCGGACCATGGTATCTCAAATTACGCTCCTTGAGAAGACCCCCGTTTTGTTTGTGGGGTGCAGGCTTCCCTCTTCCCCAGCAAGTGACCGCTTCCACCAAACCCTTTCCAACGAGGGCAAAATAAGCCTGAAGCACCACATCTATGAGGCCCCTGAACAATCCCTAGACCCGAAGCTCTACATCCTAAACCCTACATCCTGAAGCAGCTAACTCTACCCTGATCATAAAGGCCACTCTGTAAAGCCACATCGCCTAGCTTTGCATGGCAGGCACGCTCCAAGGGCTTTGCCACTAACACGCAGATGCTTGGCTCCGTTTACTATGACCTTCGGGCTTAAGTTCTTTTGCCATATAGAGCTCTGAATACTCAGTACTGAAAGGTCCTTTTGGTCCCTCTGGTATACCTCTACTATTCTAAAAACCCCGAAACCCTCTTAGAACTTGTCGAAGCGCTATATTAACTTCATCACTGTGCTGGGAGTGTCTTGCTTGCAGAAACCGCCGAGCTTTGGCAAAGGCTCAAAAAAATTGAAAATCAGGCATATGGGAGTTTCTGAGACTGAAGGACCCCAATATTGCAGACCCTCCTAAATGGTAGGATCCACATTGCTCAAAATTAGGGTCCCTTTTGGGGTACCCTAAATATTAGGTGCCGTATTATAATAAGGACCCAAAACGGGACCATAATTTTGACAACCACCCATCTATTTTCGGGTGTACAAGTACCTGATTCTTCTGAAACGCGCAAAATGGATTTGAGTTTGATCGGGGGAGAGTTTAGGGTCTACAGGCTGTTCGGGTGTGGTTGTGTTTGGGCCCTTAGGCAGTTTGTAGGTGGACCTCGCCAAGCACTTTCAGCCTCAAAGCCAACATCCCAAAGAGTTGGAGAGGTGTCACTATGGTTTAGGGTTTCGGGTGTTATCAGTATCCCGCCTTATCGATAGTTAGCATGCTCTTCACCCACGTCTTCGACCCGAAAGCTTTGAATTCGAGAGGCCGCACTAGGGTACCTTGGCACAATTATGTTCAGCTCCGGGTAGCAACACCTCGAGGCCCTAGAAATCCAACCGGAGTTGAAACTGCACTCGCAAAAGCACTTGAAATCCCTGAACCCTAAGCCTCAAGCCCGTAGCGTGTTGCTGTTCAATGCGTGCAGTTACAATCCATAGAGATTCCTTCTATGGTAACTTACATCAAGACCCTTACTTACCTATACACCCTAAACCCTAAACCCTAAACCCTGAACCCTAACCAAAGATCTCCGAAGGAGCTTCGAGGCCCTCGTCGAGAGCTTCGATTCCGAGAGGTTAGGTCCCGTGGAGGCCGGTGGAAGATTCAGGGTTTAGGGTTTTAGGGGTTTTGGGACTTTAGGGCCTCAGGGGCTTGGGGGTGTAAGGTTTAGGGTTTAGGGGTTTAAGGCCACCCCTGAAGTCGGACCTAACTTGGTGTGCCAAACTGGGTGCAATTCACGTTTCGAGGCCCTTTTGCTGAACATTCGCATCGTTATCCATACAGACAAGCTAAACCCAGTGCCTCTACCGAGATTTCTGACTCCAGACACCACAAAGCCCTAAGACCCAACCTGTGCCTAGGCTCTGAAAGCACGAAGGCCCAACTCCTGACGCATTTCAAAACCCACGACGGAACCGTCTAGAACCCAACTCACTACACATTCTCGAATCCTTGCCAATTTATGCTTACAAGAGCAAAAAGGCCCGTTTCCACTCCAGAACCCTGCAAAATGTAATCAGACGCTTGTGCCCAGTGGCTGGCACTTGCGCCCGAAAGCGCCTCTAACACAACTAAAGCCTAAACCCGGCCGTGAACGGGGATGGCAGTCGGGCTGTGCCGGGACTGTACTCCGTACTGTGGAAGGCCACAGACAAGCTCCTCACCACTGACGGCCTCCAGCATGATGACTCTCCGCTGATCATTAAAAGATAGACCCACTTTGGGAGTTTGAAGTAAGGGAGCATGTGGCTCATGCTGTTGCTTTCTCTCTTTGGTGCGTGTTCTCCGTAGGTCTCGGGTCTATGCTCATCATGCGAGCTCTCGGTGGCCTTGAGAGCTGAAGATGTCTGGTACAGGTAGTCGAGATTTCGGCTTTCGTGGAGCACGAGGAGTTTCTCTTTTAGGTACTATAGTTACTAGAAGCTTACTTCCTGCGCTGCTGCACAGCAACATGAGATTCCACATACTGTCGAGCGCTGCGTTGCTTGGCAGCCTGACATCTCAATTAAACGTCAACAGATAGTCGCCCGCAGCCATGACATCTAGACCGAATCCCTCATGACGGAGGCACAACAGAATCACAAAACAGCGATATACTATATGCTATCTACTATATACTGTATGTACATTATATGCTGACATTGTATGCTATACTGTAATCTAATATATTTTGCGACAATATATGCGAAACACCGTTGGCCTGAAATTGCAAATCCAGTTCCTTGCTTCGGCGTAACCGTGCCTTTTCAAGCGGAACTCGGCAGTTTCCAAAGGCTGTCCCAGCTCCTAAGCATTGGGCAAACCTGAACCCCTAGTGAGAGAGGAGACCCGATGGGGACGTTAATATAGGGGCCTCAACAATTACCTATGATATTTTGAGGGTTCCTTGTTCTAATTACAGAATAATGGGCCCCAAAACCCTATTCTAATTATATAAATCAAAAGAAGGAAGAGCCCTACAGCCTTCCCAAGAGGCCTCCACAAAAAGGGCCTAAATGCCTTCAAAAGCTAGCTCAAAGCTTCCTGGCTCCGATATAGACTTTCGTGCTCTTGGCAATTATTTTGTATTGCTATGTTAAGTACTGTCAATAACTCCAAGGGTTTCTCAAAAGGGTTCTTTTCTATCATGGTTCTTATAAGACACTTAGGTAGAGCTTTGGGGGCCCCTTGTAACAAAAGAGTTCGCGGAAGCCGGTGGAGAATTAGGACGCGAGTCTCAAGAAGCTGGAGAAAGCCACCTTGAAGTGCACGGGGCTTGGGGGTTTCGGATTTGGTTTATGTTGGCGTAGGGTTTATGAAAGGGTCATGGGAATTTTGAGATTTGTTGGGTTGACCTGATTTTAACGGTTTCAACATTCGGACTTACAACTGAGGGCTCCTAATGTGTTTGGAGGGCTTGCGGGCTCAAAGTTGTCGAAGTACTTGTCGCAAACTAGCCATACGACAGGTTCCATGGCTGGTTAGGTTTGGCTTTCCTGATAAGGAAGCGTACCCGGAATGGTCCTTCCTGCAGACAGACTGTGTTAACAACAGCCGTTCAGACTTTCGGGTTGGCTGTAGTTTGCTGCCACAACTCAGGTCGATTTCAGGATCCAAATGTGGGTTTCTGAAAATAGGGGACCCCAATACAGCACCCTAAATAATAGGATCCTTAATATAAGGACCCCAAAATAAGGCACCCCTAATTTTCGGAAACTCCCAAATGGAACCCCGAACTCTTGACCCGAAAGCACAAATGCTTGTTGGATGGCCTAGATGCAAAAACCCCACACCCTCGACCCATATGCCCTAGATCTCTTTGTGCCATCAGGTTTGGCACGTGGCGACCACGACTCCCTTCATCTCACTGTCACGGGCTCAGATGGCTCAGGCTCATGTCTCGCCACCTCAAAGCGTCATTTCGGGTCGGGGGTCGGAATAATTAGCCACGGTTTAGGGGGTTAGGTTCAGGGTTTAGGGTTCAGGGTATGTTGTTAGGTGGGGACCCCTAATACCTTTATAGCACAAGGCCTTCCAGAACCTTTGGTCTGACTGCTGAAGGATTGTGCTACAGGAGTGGAGATTGAAGGGGGAGTTTAGGGTTTAGAGTTCTCTGACCCCTCAGTTAGGCGTCAAATTCCCGAATTCCCGAAGCCAGGGCCCGCCCCTTGCGCAACCCTCAACCAAGACTTGTGGAAACCTTCCAAGAAACCCTTACACGACCCTTACCGAAATCCCTGTAAGATAAGACCCACCAAGCCGATAGTTTAAAGCGTTTTTCGTAGCCCCACACCCTCAGCCTTGAACTCTGGCGATCAAAATAGAACCCTGAACCCTAAACCCTGAAACCCCTCAACAAAAACGCCCGAACCTTCAAACCCTAAATCCTGAAACCCTAAACTGAAGCCTTGAAACTCTAAACCTCGAAACTCTAAAAACATTGAAACTCTAACCCTTGAAACCCCAAACCCTGAAACTCTAAACCCTGAAGCCCTGAACCCTGAAACCCGAAACCTTGAAACCCTAAGCCCTGAAACCCTAAACCCTGAAACCCTACCCCCCTGAAACCTTAAAAGCCTTGAAACCCTAAACCTTGAAGCTCTAAAAACCCTGACACCTTAAAAGCCTTGAAACCCTAAACCCTTCGCCCCTAGACCTTAAACCCTAAGCCCTAAACCCTAAACCCTAAACCCCTAAACCCCCAAACCCTAAACCCCTAAACCCTAAACCCTAAACCCCTAAACCCCCGAACCCTAAACCCCTATCCCCCAAACCCTAAACCC
>CAJNDV010026803.1:0-56913 GCA_905221635.1 Symbiodinium sp. CCMP2456 | reverse complement strand
TGTTGCTGTTGTCGCTGCTGCTGCTGCTGCTGCTGCTGCTGCTGCTGCTGCTGCTGCTGCTATGTTTTTGTTGATGTTGTTGTTGTGTTAGCAGCAGCAGCAGCAGCAGCAGCAGCAGCAGCAGCCTTAGTGGTTGCAATCGAAGATAGTATCCCATGTCTCCAACACCCTGTACTATACCCTACCCTATGTATACCGTACCTAAAAATTCGAGACAATACCCACTCCTAAGCCCTGCTGACTCATCAAGCCGATCCTGCAACTGCTCGCAGCGCGGGTCCCATCCTACTGTTGCATTGCTTGGCGGAGTTCTTTACCTTCCGGTCTAGACTCCAGGCTGTGTGGTTTGGAGCACACCTCCTCCCATAAAAAGTACGAGATCAAACCGTTCTAGTCCCAAAGGGTTAGGAGGATGCTGTGGTAACCACGGCCTGGTAGACCCCTTGGCGAGCATTAGGCATCCCATGAAAGCCCTGTAAGACAAAGGATTTATTGGTCCAGAGCATTTGGCCATGAACTCCTTTGGCGTAGCCAGCGTGGCAGTTTCGTAAAGAGCACAACAGCAACGCCGAGCATTAGAAAGTAATCTCGCAGTAAGGGCCCTCAACTCACGACATCCACATATCAGGCTGGGCACCGTCATGAAGTCACGCACCTCGATCTTACACTTTCGCATGCCTGCCAAAGATCCCCACAAGAAGTGGTCGGGCGGATTCAAAGTGCACAGGTGAGATATTAGGGTGTCGCACGGCCCCCCTAGGCGCCCCATAACCGCATCGCTGTAATTCCACATGATTCTGCCGCATGTTCATGGGATTCTGTACGGATTCCGAGCTAAGGGCTTTAGGGCTCCAGGGCTAAGCAGGTACGCGATTTGGGGCCCTGGAGCATTTGGGGGGTAATGTTTGGAGTGGAGTTTCTGCCACAGTAGTCTGGCTGCTTACCCTTTCATATTACTGCTGACTGGCCCCAATTCCCTTGTTGCTTTGACCTGGGTCGCTAATCTTAATCTTGCGGGACGCATGCTCAGCACGCTGGTTCTTGCTGGAATTAGGATATGTTTTCAAATTGGAATCAGCCCGGCTATCACTAGCCGTTAAGATGATTAGGTTGACAGCTGTTGCTCATTTCACAGCTGCCACGGAGCAGTGGCATCCCTCTAAGGATCTCTAAGGTATATTCTTCCTGGCTAAGGGATGCTAAGGGCACACGCGTTCCGAGCACTGCGACACTCACCAACCACAGCACGATCCACGCATGTCGGTAAGCCCTAAACCCTGTGAATACCTGAGGTCCTTTTGCATCCAGGACTCTTGCAAGCAGCCGGGAAACTCCACAAGACAGTGCGTAAACCCTAAGGTCCTAAATCCCTGAACCCTTCCTTCACCACCGGTGCCGGAGGAAAGGCGACGATATCCTGCGGGATCAAACCTCTGCTTCGAGGCTTGGGTGGATTGAGTGCGCTTGTTCTTCTGCGAGATCAGGGTTTGATGTTTAACCTCTGTGTGTAGGCTTAAGCTTTTCAGGGTTTACGGTTGCATTATATGTACCCGGGAGTCTAGGTATTTTGGTGACATAGACAGGGTCTCCTTCAAGCCCTTCAAAGCTACACCAACAGCAAGCAAAGTAAGGTATATGAAATGTCGAAACGAGAAACACTGGCAAGATTCAGCAAGCCTGATATCCTTTGAGAAACCATGCGGAAATTCTGGGCTGGAAAAAACTGGTTGGCCCCGACACGAGATCCCCAGCGACAGCCCATCGCCTAGTCCACAGGCCACAGGCATGAAGGATGCTAGTGCACGGTCGCAATCCTCGTAGAATGAATATGACTACATCATAACAAAAGGAATGGTTGCACACAAGTTTGGCATCAACGGAAGGCAGCCATGCAGCAGCTTGATCACCTCGATGACCTGGCTATGTAAGGGCTTAGGTTTGAGGGGCAAGGACCGCTTTGCGGCACCGTCATCCGGTATCTTGAATTTGGCAAACAAGGCCAGACCCTCAACCCTGCAGTCGACTTCGCAGTGATCTTATTAAATGCGCCAGCAACTTTTTAGGATTTTCGGCCTGATGCCAGCAGGAGCAGACATTGAGTTGAAACACCTGCAACTAGAAAAGCCGCCTGCCTTCATAATTTGGGCGCCGGCCTACGCCCTGCACCCAAGCGAAAGTTTGAGGCTCTAAGGCATCCGTGCAACGGGTCAGAGGAAGTTGACAGGCGAGGAATTCCCACTAGGTTGGCCTGCCTTGTTCGGCGGGAGCTTCAGCAACTTTTGCAGCTGCTCACCATCTACACCTGAGTTTTAGCTGCCGACGTCCAGAATAATGCTTGTTCGAGGTTCCGAAAATCTGTCGCAAATTCCTGCACAAACAATCAAAAAGCAGTCTCTCCGTTGCGATACAGTACGGCTGCAAGCTCGGCACAGTTCAACTTGTCCACCTCTGCAGGATTCCAACGTCCAGACTCCTCCCAAACTGGGTAAGTTTCCCGGTTGGAGTGAGCTTCTAAGGAGGTAGGGCCAAGCAGGTAGATCGGGCTTCCTGCGGTTTAAGATGACATAGATGCCACCTTAGATACAGGCCATGCGCACGGAATGCACCGCGCCAAGCTAGTACCATGATTCCAGCTCTCCCGAAAGCCTGACATCTGACGGAAAACTAGAGCAGCAATCCCAATGGCACACTTTCTATACTTCCCAACTAGCCAGTCGGTCCTGCCACCGGTTGTACACCTGAATCCAGAAACCGAGGGTGCGGTTCCTGGGGCCGGTGCCGGGGGAAGTCAGGCAGCCATAAGTGGGAGATCACTCAAATCAAAAAATGTGTCGGTAACGTCACGGAACAGACGTCATAGTTGTAGTTGTCGCTCGTAATTCGTAGTCGGTGTCGCAGTAGAGGTCGAAGCAGTAGCAGTTGTGACAACAGCAGCAGCAGCAGCAGTTGCAGTAGCAGCAGTAGCAGTAGCAGTAGCTGCCACTGCTTCAACTGCTGCTCCTGCTACTGCGATTGCGAGTGCAGGTGCTAGTGATAGTGCTGCTGGGTACTGCTACAGCCACGACGGCTGCTCCACTTAGCTGCAGGCGGTACTGCTACAACTACGACTACGTCGACGACGGCGACTACTCCACTTCCTGCATTCCAACCCTCAACCGTAATCGGCCCTCATCCGTGAGGCAGTAAGGCTCGCTCCCCCAACTGAACATGTTTGAGCTGGGTGCTGAAAGGACCGGAACTCATCCGCTGGATCGCCCGTGAGGATCCTCGGCTGATCTGGATACTCTTGTGGAGTTCATCGTTTAAACTGGGGCTTGATGCCTAGGGCTTGGTTGGGCGATTACGTAGTCTAATATCTGAACATCTGGGAATCTGGGCATAATAGCACCTGCACTCACGTGGTCAGGGTTCGGGTTTGGCGGCAGCGGATGGTCATGCACAGGCAAGGCAACATAGAACAAGACCTCTGGGGTTCAAACGTGGGGCTAAGGAAGCAAGAGGTCTGGGCAAACAGCCGTGGCACGTGCACCAGAAGCCAGTGTCGAACCTGGTGTGCGATTTGGAAATGATGCAAGCCTGGACCCGTAATCGCATCATTGGAAGCCCCTGGTACTTAGTTGGCTTGGAACGTCAAAAAGGACTCGGACATGAAGGGACAATTCCTTGCTACTTACCGGCACTGCTGCTGCTACAATACAACAACATCATCAACAACAACAAGAACCACAACCACCAACCTCAAACGGGTAAATCACAAAACACAAACAACAAACGACAACCCACCACCACCACTACCACCACCACCACCTCGTACCACTACCACCCACTACCACTACCTCTACCACTACCACTACTACTACTACTACCACTACTACTACTACTACTACTACTACTACTACTACTACCACTACCACTACCACTACCACTACCACTTCTACTACAAGTACTACCACCACCACGACTACGACTACGACTACTGCCACTACTACTACTACGACGACGACTACTACTACTATGGATCTTTGCCACGGTCGTAAACAAACATGCCCATGGCCAGGGAAGGCTCTAGAAACTAAGCCGATCCTTCGGCCATCCTCGACCGATTGCAAATTAAAGGTTGAAGGATGTTTAGGGTTTAGGGTTTCGGCTCTCACACTCGGACAATGCAGGTGAGGCTTGAGGGTTTAGGGTTTAGGGATGAAGCTGCGACAGATTGCATCTCCGCTCGTCCGTTTTGGTGTCTTTGCGGAGCTTGGGGGTCCGTCCCGAGTGAGTACACGTTGCTTGCGCCCGTTCGGCAGCGAGCAAAACGTCGTGATTGCTGGACAGCTCATGTCGATTATGTTGCGTCTTAGCTCACGGCTTGGGAGTTGACACAGAGCCAGGACATCTTTAAACCCTAAACCCTAAAGAGAGCATCTTAGGATCTTGCAGGGCTTGAGAGCTTTGGCGAGCTGCTTTAGCCTGTCGCGGCCACATTTCTGGATCAAGAGCCGCCCATATGATTTGGGAAACACTTCTTGTAAGGGTCCCGACCCCAGCAGCAGTCTTCGAACATCGATTTGCCCAAATCAACTGACCATGAGGACTAGCATACCCAGAAACGAGTAACCGGGCATGCATGGATTGTTATTTTATCTGATCGGTCTCGGAAAAACTGGGCTGTGAAACCGCGAACATTGCATCCGTCAGGGCCTGTACTAAACCGTCATGACATATGAAAAGCCTCGCAACATCTTCTCGTTGGCATCTTGCCATGATGGCTAGCAACTCAGCGAATGCTGTTCTGACATCATCGCGAAGCCTGCTTCCCAAGTGAATGTGAAATATGATCCTAACTCTGCACACTCTTGTTTCATGTCCTGCTATGGCCGTTACAATGAATGCAAGAAAGGGCGCGATTTACTGCAAGTCTTTGGACGGGTTCACACGAAGTGTTGCGCACGAGTTTAAGATCGTGCGATTCCAGCTCCCACCGACTCCGGTGTGGAAGGCTTTGATTACTCCAAGGGTGCTAAGTACGAGTAATTACAAACAACATCTCCCATGAGCCCGTGTGCACAAGAACATAACAAGATTAATCTGATCAAATCGTGCTTCTTGCTGTTGGACCCATAACCCTAAGCGCGGCACTGCTGGTTCCTATGGTCCTTTGTACTCTCACACCAAACCCTAAACCCTGGGACCCTAAACTCTGTCTGCTGCCAAGGGCATGGATGTAGGTAGTTCTCTAAGTTAGGGTCCCATTTTAGGTCCCCAATATACTACGGCACCCTTATAAGAAGCACCCTAAACCCTAAACCCTTATAAAAAGGACCCTAAAAGGGACCCTAATTTAGAGAACCACCCCTTTAGAACCCATATAGGGAACCCTTTTAGGAACCCTAAACCCTGGGACCCTAAACTCTGTCTGCTGCTGCCAAGGGCATGGATGTGTCTGCAAAAGTCGTGCCGACCCTTCGGGCGACCCGTATCTTTCTCGAGAGCTGAGGTCCCAAAACTTGGACTTTTACAGAATAAAGGCTTAGAGTGCAGAATTCCCGAGTCCCTTTAATTTAGAGAACCCTTAAAATAGGGATCTTGCTAGTTGATTTTTGTATTTTGTTTATATCTGAAACCTCCAAATTCGACCATGAGGTGCACTGGATGACTGGGGACCTCATCGCTCAGAGACCCCACATGCAAGCTTCCTAAAGCACAGAGGAGAGGGCTGAACAGACCTCGGATGCTACGAAAACTTACTGCGCGTGGCTGCCCTTGGTGTTTTTTTTCAGTCCCCCCCTTCGACTCGGAAACCCGATCTAGTGTTTCGTGTGACACTAGTGTGGCGTTGTTCCTGTCCCACGGACGTGGAGTGACAAACAAGGGGATCGGGGACTAGTCTGAACACTTCGCAGCAGCAGCAGCAACCTGAACAACGAGGACGACGCCACGATGCGAACTGGCAGTCATCATCGCAACTAGTGGCCACCTTAGACACATGACACCGTATCAATCGGGAAAGCGCTTGCATGACACTCCCTCGGACGCGGGAAGGATCCAACTTAAGGATGCCTCGACTGGTAAGCTCCTTTGGAGCTCCAAATCCCTTGCGGTTTCAGGGCTTACTGGATACTTTATCTTCCTTTGTGGGTTGAGGCATGCATGGAACTGGCTTTTCCGTCCTGGCTCGAGCCGTTGCCGGGATTCTGGGATGTGGCAGCCCTTCCTAGCTGAGAGAATCCAGAGAGTGCATGGAGGCTTCGTCGACCACTTCAATGCCTCGGCCGGTCAGAAGTCTTTGGAGGATATTCTATGTAGTCATCAGTGCCTGCATAGTAAAATTTAAACAACTCTTCGACTAGTAAGACGTCGGTCGGAGTGCATAGTTTGTAGCATAGATGTTGCATAGTGTTCACATGGTCACGAGGAGCTGATGTTTTTTGGGCGCGCATCCGCTGCCTAAGCCGCAACGCCTAAGGCTAAATGCCAACTAACCTTTGGGGTTCAGGCATTACATGTGGATACAGTACTCATGTGGCACTGGCTTCTGCGTGCCAACCTCCAAACAATTTCCTGCATCAAGTATGTGTATGTGCATAAATAGATAAGCTAAATAAATGAATAAAAAATATAAATAAATAAATAAATAAATAAATATATAGAATATATATATATATATATATATATATACAACCCCCTGAGCTTCTATGCTGCGGACTTGAGGTCTGGAAGCTCTGAACAAAGCGCGAAGGTCACTCGACAGCCTGTCTTCGACCTTGCAGAAGCTACAAACAAGCTACCCATAGGCCCCATAGTAGTTCTTTTTTGGGATTACCTTATAGGATTCTATATATCAACCCCAAAAACGAACTACTGTAGGCCCTGTGGGTAAGCTTAGCAGCCCCATGCGATGCTCGTCGGGAGGCTACTTTGATCGACGGTCTGAGCGCAATCTCAGGGCTGAGGGGCCCCAACATGCAGTCATGCAGACTAATATAGGGGCCTGAGTAACTACAATAGGGTTTTGGGGTCCATTATACTATAATCATGCTAAGGAACCCCCAAAATAGTAATGGTAATTATTTAGGCCCCGACATTACATCCTTTAACACTGCGTGGCGCTTTTTAAATGTCAAACCACTCAGACTCAAATGATCTCGGCTGCGAAAATGTCGCATGCAAGCTCTGATCTAAAGAGCAGTGCCAGCACACTTCTGCTGGTGAGCATGTGGTGGATGTTCTGGAAGAGCAGTGGTTGACAAGACCCTCCTTCATCATGGAGAGACCATGCTGCAACCCACAATGGAAAAACCTGGTGATCGGCTTCCGTCATCGCTGAGCAGCGAAGGTTCAACTTGAATAACTTTCGAACCAGCAGCTTGGCCCCCACTAATGCAAGCCATCCTGAAATATACCTTTGCTGCACAGTGGACGTTACAACTCTTGCCGGCACTGTCGTTTTCCCTGAATTAAACCGCGTGCAGACCTCGAAGGCTTCAGAAACTTGTACCAGAGCTTGTCCATGCGCCCGGCCTTTACAACTCTACAAATCTCCCGGATCGCGTGGTGTGCTCTCTGCAACATCTGGCTCACTCGCCAGCTCAAGAGACAGGGGCTAAATGGCTAGTCCGGCCTGAAGCGGTAAACGGTGCGTTAGTACTCGAACTTCATACTTGCCGGATTAGCTGGACTTCATAAGCGTCTCCCTCGTTTACTCTATCTATCTATCTATCTATCTATCTATCGATCGATCTATCTATCTATCTATCTATCTATCTATCTATCTCTATATATATATATATAGTGGCGAGGCTTGGGTCAACTGATATTAGCCATCCTTCGTAACCCCATATTCACAAATCAAACGTCAGCTGAGGGAGACGGCCCTCCTTGGCGTGGGTGGGCGATCGGTGCTGCAGCGACTAAGACCGTTGCCAAAGTCGAGAGATGTCGAGAGGCATCTGCATCCGTTGGCAAGTGATGGAAGAGCAGCCCACCTGATGATCCCTATCTGTATCCCGACTCTATCAGCTCTTCCGCTCACGCTAAACAGCTGCGGGAAAAGGGTGGTAATTAAAACGTGCCTCACATAGGTAGGTCACATGCTGACATGCTTTGGGTTCTTCGCAATGGAAATTCCGGGAAATCCTCGTCCTCGTCCTCCTCTTCCACGGTCAGGAAGGTGTTCATCACACGCAAGACCGGTCTCCTTTGCTTGACACGGTAGGAAACATCAGCTTCTTCCGGAGTGTCGACGTTGCAGCGATCCTTTCCGGACCTTTCGGAGTCTGACTTCGTGGCCGGGCGGACCGGCGAGCTCCGACCCTCTGCTCGATCCCCTTTGCCGCTCCGATGCTCACTCTTGCTTCGATGCTCACTCTTCCCCCGTGAGTGCCCATGATGCCGGCGACGAATCTGCACAGTTTGCTGCCCACTAATCTCGAAGCTCCGCTTGCCTTGACACACGTGCTGTGCGTCTTCGATGTCTATGACTATGACTGGCTGACGCTGCCGTGAACTGAGATCTAACAAACCTGGATTGCCACCAAGCCGGACAAGCCCATCCGGAGTCTCCCGCGTCGCTGCTCCACCCGAGATAATTTCAGCAGAGAACTCTTCCACATCTGCAAGGGTGTCGACTAGCACTCGCCTGGCTCGAGACAGCTTCGCTTTCCCTAGGGGGCGGCTCTGGTTTCCGGGTGATGTGCGACTTTTCAAGGAGCTGATAGGCTCGGTGGGCTCCAGCAAGTCATCTTCCCAGGAGGCTGCGATCACAACCTTGGGTGGCTTATCCACTTGTGGTACATCGGGGATAGTGGCGAGGTTAACGACATCCTCGGAGATTCCGGACTGCAGCTTTCTGAGCAGATCAAGCTGATCTACCTCCGTCGTCTCCACTTCCTCTTTCTTCTCAACCTCGGGCTCCTCCAGAGTCGTTGGTTTCAGGAACTTGTGGAGACCCGCCTGCGGAGGTCTCAAGCTGAAGTGCCTTCTCGCAAGTGTTTCCGGTTCGTTTTCCTCCAGAGGCAGCTGTGTGCGCATCTTGTTCACCACTGCCTGCGCGTGTTCGAGCTCCTCGTCGCTGTGAGCGAAGCGACAGGCTGGACCCACCACGCAGCGACCCATCAAAAAGAAGCTGCACATCTTGGACTTCAACAGGTGTGGTTGCACCTTGAGCTCATCCACAGAGTGTGCATAGCGACAGCTCTTGGAATCGCATTTCCCGGTATGCAGGAAAACCGGGCATACCGAGGTGTTCGCGAAGTCCGGGGAGGGTCGCAGGTCGTCCTCACCGTGCGCGAAGGAGCATTTGATGCCCTTTCGGCACTTCCCCAGCTGCCAAAACTCGCACATGCGAGTCTTCCAGAGAGGGGAGACATTCTCAACTGCTCTCGTCTGGACCTTGCCCTTCTGACGTCGTGCAGCGAGGGCTTCCGGCCTGCCGGTGCCATACTCCGCTAAGGGAGGCGGGGTCTCTGGCAGGCACCGCAGTGCCATCTGGACGCCTGGCACCATCGGGGTGGGATCAACTATACTCGGAGGCGCCAAAATGGCTGAGAAAAGTCCCAGGGGCGGCCAGATATGGATCATAGCTTTCGGCTTTTTGTGCATGCGTTTCAGTAGAAAACGAACCTGACCAGAAGCAGCTCATGACTACGCAATATCAAACCTTAATTCTACGGACATGAACCAGCACCTCCAGTTCCTTGATTCTTGGTACGGGCTCCGAGGCACCATCACTCTCCACCTCCATGTTCTCAGCGTAGTCATGACCACCGCTTCCTTCTGTAACTCGATCCTTGCGGAGGATGCAACTGAAGGCTCATGTGGTGTTGCTCAAGATCTTCGGGAATGGGTTGGGCCCTGATTCCCTTCATGGGCCATGGGCCTAGTTGGATTTGCAGCCTTACGGCCGAATCAAGCAGCAGGCCTAAATAGGCCGAAGCTGCGATACGATAGCATGGGTTTCGCTTGAGTTCATATGGAAACAGCAGCACTACAAGGCAAGTTCAATGCAAAACGTGGGCGGCGGCCAAGCCCGGCGCAGATCCACAACAAGACAACGACATACCACAACTCCACGAACAACGCACAGGAATCACCAGAAAAAAAAACGTGACATGCCATTGCAAAACCACCTTTGCACTCTACTGACGGGTTATGTCCAAAACGCAGCGTGCCAAGACTTGCGTTTTGGCACGTGTGCGAAACAGATCTGACCGGCATGCGCCATCCGCCCACACAGCTGGTCACAAGGCCCTTCACCTAGCAAAACAACTTAACACCAAATGAATGACATCTAGGCCCTAGGCGACAAACACAAGCAGAGACACAACAACGCGCACAATCTAAAACGAGATAAAAAATCGATGACAAGCCACCGCTACTGCTACTCGAATGCTGCTCTTCCTACTTGTACCAAGTCATAGTTGAGGTGTCGCCGGCTTCGCATTGAGGCATCTAGGTCTAGGTAAGGAGACGATCGCTATCTCTGGCAATGCCCACATGCACGCACAAACTCCGATTCGTGTGCTTCAGCTTCTAGCTGTAGACCCGCGGATGAAAAAACAAAACAAGCCTCCACACTTCTGCTGTGGGCGGTGCTGATTTCTTTGTCCCTGCACATCTCTGAAGATGATGAATCAGGGTAAGAGTTCGGGTTCACTGGAGAGCTTGAGGCTTGGGTTTGAAGCGTGGACCCAGAGACTCCAATACCCCTTAATTAAGGAATATACCTTAGTTTATAGTAGGACCCCTAATATGATTGAAGGTATATTCCTTAATTAAGGGATACTGCAGTCTCTGGGGACAACCCCCGCAAGCCCAGTGGCGGCGTAGACGACCTCGTCAGACACTGATGCCGAGATGAGACTCCCCTCTGCCTGCGACAGTTCAAGATACTTCGAAGGCCTTTACCCATAGGCCCCATAGTTGTTCCTTTTTGGGATTCCGGATTCTATATATGAACCCCAAAAGGGAACTACTTTAGGGCCTATGGGGAAAGGGTATTTGCTTTAATGCAGCTGCGGAGCCCCCAAAACCCTGAAAGCGATCCCATGATGATATCGCTTCACGGACCATGCCAGGAGGCTTCCACGGCAGGGTTGGTGCAAAATTACATCTCGTCAGGGCATTGGTACTTGGAGGATCAGGGGAAGTAGGAACTCAGGTCATAAGTGCGAAGCAGCCTTAGCTGTGACCTCACTCCTACCCCTCTATTTACTAAGTCCCATGATCCTGTAAGTACTGGGTTTTGGGGCCGAAAGCCTCGGGCTTAGGGAGAGCAAACAGCTCCAGTCAACTGAAACTGGAGATGACCCCAAGCCGAGTTTCAGATACCAATACAAGTAAAGAAGTACATTACAAGTAAAGACACGGTTACAACAGCAGAAATGCGCTCACACAGGTACAGACACATGGGTATGAAAAGCCAAGCCTTCCAGCAGCATGCAAACGCCTGTTCAACCGGCTTTCTGGGTTCTGTTCCCAGCGTGCCTGTACCGTTGGGTTTAGGGTTTAGTTAGGGGTTTAGGGCACTATGCCTTTCTACGAAGTCCAGTAGAGGTACCTGGAAATGCAAATACACTCACAAGCGCAAAACACACACACACACACACACCTGCACAGATCTGTGTATGTATATGTATACATCTATGTACAGAAAGATATAGTGCATGTAGAGACGAATGAATGAATGAATGAATGAATGAATGAACGAATGAATGAACGAATGAATGAATGACTACATGGATTAATGAATGATGGAAGGGAGGAAGGAATTGGCCTTTGTTTGTATGTATGTATGTATGTATGTATGTATGCATGTATGTAAGCAGGTAGATAAGTATGTAAGTAAGGGAGTATGCATGTGTGTAGGAATGTAAGTATGTATGTAATGTATGTATGTACGTACAAGTAAAGAAGCAAGTACTTATGTATGTATGCATGCATGCATGCATGTATGTGTGTGTGTTGCTAGTTATTTAGATCTGTACTTAGATTCGGAGGCAGCATTCCGCCTCTCGTCCCGCGAAACCAATCTCGGAGTCTTCCTCGAAAGCCTCCTGAAGAAGAGCCAGTTGGGTGATACATTTGGAGATGCAGCTAACCACTGGGGCCATTGTGGCTAGTTTGGCTCAAGCCTGGTAAATTCAGGCGAACCCCGAACTTCGAAAATGTGGACACGAGGCAAGGCTAATGGCTTTGACTTGAGGGTTAGTGAGTCTTTCAGGCTTTGAGCATCATCGACTTCTTAGTCTCTACAACAGCTGTCTCAACCTGAAGCTCACAACTCCACGATGTGTACTCAGGACAGCAGAGCATGCCCAACAGAATGGAAAAGCAAGAAGCTGATGCTATGGAGCAGCATTTCACCCGTCACAAGGTGCCTCGTAGTCGTAGGTCATTGCCGTCCTTGGACCCGCGTCCATGTCCATCAGTGGAGGGCCGCCCATCATTGGAGGGCCGTCCATCATGGGAGGGCCACCCATCATTGGAGGGCCATCCATCGTGGGAGGGCCACCCATCATTGGAGGGCCACCCATCATTGGAGGCCCACCCATCATGGGAGGGCCGTCTGGTGGCATGATGCCAGGGCCGCCCTCACATGCAAATTGTTCACAGCGGCAAGGCAGGGTTGCGTGGGTGTGTGTGTGTGTGTGTGCGTGCTCTGCTACACACAGTCACAGACTTACCAGTACTTACCAGGACTCAACAGTCTCTAAATCGCATGCTTTCGAGGGATGCTTCGTCTGATGCTGGTTCGATGGGACAGACAGACTCCAAGCCATTCATGCGTAGATCACACTAGGATTCCGCCCCCAAAGATTGGCTGGTGAGCAGCTCTCTTTGCAATCTTGAACAGCAGTCCTACCTGGGCCTTGTGAGCTACTCCACTCCATGGGAAGACTTTATTTACGCAAAGGCTAAACGATCGTATGAGCATGCCTTCGCTTGTCATGCATGCATGCATACTTGTCATGGGCGTGTGCAAGTCACTGTGTGGTTCGGCTGCTGCATACAGGCACTGTATGTCTTGTGGTATTTTGGTACAGAGATGGGTTCCCCAAACCCTAAGCCCTAAAGCCCAAACCTTCAACCCTTTTTTTTGCATCAGGCTTGCACAAACCCCGCACCCTAAACCCTCTGTTTTGAACCCAGGCTCTGATCACCAGCTGGGAAAGCCCTATAAACCCTCTAAATCCCAAGCCCGAAACCTGAGACACCCCTGACAGGGCCAAGCCACAGGCGGAGCCATGGGCTGGGGTTTCGGTGGTGAAACAGGAATCGGCTCGTCTTCGGAGTACTCGTCCTCTTCGAAATCCTCACTTGCCTCTTGAGATGCATCAGAAAGCACGAATACATGAGGCACGTTTTTTTTTTTTGCGGATCTGATTTCTGCTGGGGGCCTGTGTTCGATGATTCGCCTTGGCTTCACAGTCGTAGGTGACTTCCTCTGGGTTCTGCGGGCGCTGCAGACGCTTTCAAGATCATATAACTTGACTTTGGCTCGGCAAGAGGCACATGACGAAATGGGGGATGCAGAATCTGCTGCGCACATGTTGCCTAAACATCTCGATTACCGAGCTTCGAAACAAGCCCCTCCTGTTCGGACTGCTTAATTCAAGTGCCGTCGAGGTGCATAATGCTGCAGCGGCATCCGGCCGGAGGGTTCGTCTGCAGGTGCCTCTTTTGCAAAACTCAAGAGCTGTCTACCCAGACTTACGCGAAATCCGAAGAGAAAGACAAGAAGCACCAGGTGATCAGGAGTTTGTTCGCTTTGCTTTTGCAGGCGGCAGTGGTGCTGCTGCTGCAGATATAGTGGTTGCCACGACAGTCGCCACCGGAGCTATTAGAAATACTGCCATTGTCCTTGCTGCCGTTGTTGTGGCTGCTATAGTGGTGGCGGCGGTGGTGCTGGTGGTGGTGTTTATCGTTGTAGGTAGCAGCAGCAGCAGCAGCAGTAGTGGCAGACCGCTTGAGGCAAAGGTTTCGGTAGTGGCAGTGCTTGCTGCTGCCTCTGCTGGTCGTAAGCTGCGGGGGTCGTGGCTTGGGCAGCAATCTGCATGGGCGGACACCGGGCGGTGCAGCCCGCTGCAATTCCTGCGGTGGTGCTGGTCTTGCTGCTGCCGCTGAGGTGGTTGCGGGCACTGTTGCTGTTGCTCTTGGGTTTTTGTCATTTGTTGCTATGTTGGACACGTCGGGGGTGTTGTTGGCTTCCTTCCTTGTGTTAGCTAATCTAGCAACTCCCGCTAAGCTGCCAGATCATGGAGCCGGTAGATTGTGGTCATGATGGCGATGGCGGTGATGGCTGCTGCGGTGCTGGTGCTGGTGCTTTTTGCTGCACATGCAAAATGGATGAGCGCATATAGAACTGGCGACCCTGCACTGGCCACACCATCATATATCGAGATGAGGACCCTCGCCATAGACAAAACATGCCCCTGTTGCTTAGGTACTCGTGAGTCGTGAGGCAAACAGAACAAGGACACGACCGGAAGGACACGACCGGCGAGAACGAACTTATAACTTATTGGATTAAGAAAGCGGGAATGAACAGGAGAGCCGAACAGAAGCATGATGAAGACCCCAATGACAAGCCATGTCTGTAAAACTGCCGCGTGCATGAGCTATACTGTTCAAACAAAACACACAAACTGTGCTGGTGTTGATGAATACGGCGAAGGTATCCGTGCTAGAAGGATTATGGTGTGGTCTTCCCCCTTCAATTTCATGATCGTCATGAGGGCCGTCGTCACCGCTATTACTAAAACTGCCACACCGGACTAGGCGGACATGCGGCAAGCGGCGAGCAGCAAAACAGTAAAAAAAAAAATAAATTCACACCGGCCTCTGTTTTGGCTGCAGCTGGAGGCTGGCTGGGCTCTGCCGCCGCCGGTTTCGGCGCTGACAGGAATTCTTCATAGTCCGAGTCGTACTCGTACTTTTCCTGCACGGCACTGAGTAAAGGGACAGCTTAGGGCTCGGATTTGTATCACAAGCTGCTGCGCGAGAACGAAATGCACCACTCGAATGCCTCTGCTTTGGCTGCAGGGGGCGGCTCGCTCGGCTGTGCCGCCGCAGGCGCCGGCTCTGATAGAAACTCTTCATAGTCTGAGTCGTACTCGTGCCTCTCCTGGCATCAGAAGACACTCAGCTGGACCCAGATTCAAGCGAGAATTCCTGGAGCCTCGCTGAAAACAGCAAGCAAGAACGAAGGATCTAAAGCATCGCAGGCCTCTTTGGCCACCGGTGCAGGCTGGCTAAGGCCAGTGCTCACTGCATGTGCCTGAATGCACAGGGAACGACACCAACCACAATCACGTGATGATTGCATTTCAGAATCGTAATGACACGCTTCATACATGACTATGACTATCTATCTATCTATATGTATATAACTACTATGACCATTACTACGATTCGTCCTTTTAGTCTTTTTCTTACTATTCCCCACTTCCCGGCCCCGAACCCTGGCCTCGGCTTCGACAGCGGCCGGGGGCTGACTCGGCTCGGGTCCCGGAGGAGGGCCCTCCTCAAAGTCTGAGCCATAGTCGCTCCGGTCCTGCGAGTCTTGAGGGGCTCAATGTCTGGAGTGTGGGCGTTGGGGTCTTGGAGCTCATAGGGTTTAAGCTTTTGGGGCTTTTGGGCTGAGGGCTCTTGCGGCTGCTGGTTCATGGTACTGGTGTTTGGGCTTGGGTTGGCCGGGTGTGCGCCCGACTATGTTTGGAGAGGTCAAACGGCAGAACAACTACCGTCAAATCGCTCCGCAAGGCCGGACTGGATCATGGTCCACCGGGCACGCCACGAGATTTACGTCACATGGTCAGCCGAGAGACCCCAGCTGCGTGTTGTGTCTGTTTACTTAAGGTGACGGCCATGGTTTTGCTGCACACGAGGCTGTGCTTGAAGTCCACATGTAACATTGGGTAGAATAAGCGATTACAGAGCCTGAGACATGCCGAAGACCAGCATACATACACTTGTCATTTTCAGACCCAAACTCTAGAGAAACGACTCCCTCGGGCTAGGACTGCTCAAGCAGCCACAAACCCACCCGGGCAGAGACCAGAGAAACCAAGGACAACAACGACGAAGAAACAAACAGCAGCCGCCAAGGAAACACCTCCTCGAAGCGCCAAGTCTTACGGAGTGAACTCAAAGTGCGATTTCACGAAACCCTGCCTCTGCAGGAGGCTGCGACTTGACGGTGGCCGGGGCCTTCATTGCAAGAGCACGTGAAATGCTTCGGGGTTCGGGCTGCGCGAGAAGCTATGCCGGCTGAGATTCATGATGATTCGGGTGCATCTTTTAGGAGGCTTCATCAGTCTGTCTTGCTACTTGCACAGGAAGCATCACCGTCACTTGCACCCATCAAAACCACCACCAACAACAACAATCACCACAACGACTTCGACTGCGCCGACGACGGCTCCTACTACCACTACCCCTGGTACTACTGGTGCAACAAGTACTGGCAATACTAGTAGTAGTGCAAGAACTACCAGTACTAACCGTGTCCATATGGCTTACATGCTCCTTGCGGTGGTCGTGATGGAGGCCATCATGTAAGCTCGCTGTTCACTACATTAATTGGGTAGTCTTCCGAAAAATCAAGGTTGCTATCGAAATCAACCCCATGATGCGTCCGCGTTCATTACTTGGCTAGCCCTTTGTTGATGAAGCCTGCTCCTCGTAGACTGGAGCCCTCATCGGGCCCGTATTTTGACAAGTGCATGCCCCCGCCCTCACTAACCGTCACTATAACCCGCAGGCTGCTAAAACTTCACCCTGAAACCTTCAACTGCTGCCCGACAGCAGCCCAAGCCCCACTTCGCACCAACTCCCAACACTTCACGATGAACCGTATGCATTGACAGAACGGAAGCCACTTAACACCAACTGCGAAAGCCAACCAGAAATTTCCAGAAGCATGCCCGCCCAAAGCAACAAGCAGTCTGAGATCCTAACCGGTGCGGGCTCCCCCAGCGGAGCCTCTGGCGGTCGGAATCAGACCAAAAGTAGGGCTAGAGCGGCTACAGGGTTGATAATCGGCCCAGCGCCTTGCATGACGACTTTTGAATCTTGGTTTTGAGTTGTGTGAGCTGAAGGTTACTAGGCATCAGCTGCAGAGGAGCGAACCTGCATTAGAAGATCCAGGAAACACGCTGTTTCGCATTTTCGGGCTGTCGCCCTGGAACGACCCACACCTCCCATCCCGTATCCGGCAGGCCTCCTGTTTCGCAGGGCTTGGTGCCGCTGGGGTCGGGCTTGGGCTGGCCACCTCTTCGTGCACACGGCACACGGCTTTAACAAGATAACTCGGTTCCGACTGCGACTCCACGAGGCTTGTTTAACTTTAAGGGATGCTTCGGAGTTCCAGCGTGAGCTTCCGGGTCAAGGCTTCCACGACAAAATTCCCAAACCTCACCCGAGACCCCACCCCGAAAGCCTAACTCGCGCCCAGTTCAGAAGCCTCATCGCCTGTTCGTCTGGCATCGCATCATGGCTACAAGTACTTTTTACTCTGGCCCATGGCTCCTTCTTGCCATTCCCGTACAATAAAAGTGTGGTCTACGCAAGCAAGGTTTCCCGGACTAGCGGACAACACTTTCTCGGCACCTTACTCCCTTCGACTGAAGGTGCTACCGAAGTTGGGCTCGCCTGGGTGTTCTGCGGCGGATCCGCAGATTCCTCGCGACTAGGCTGGTCAAACCAAGCTGGACAATGCAACTGTTGAGTCTGCGACACTCGTCACGTGAGTACTTCATGAGAAGTGCGGCGATTTGGTGTTCAAGGGATAAGTGCTCTCACGTTCTGAGCGGCCCCTGCAGGGTCTACCGTTTCCACTGCAATATCGGAGAGCTTGGTGGGGTTCGCCAGTCCCTGCCACAGCAGGGGAAAGCCTCAGCCTACCGTGACAATTGACTATTGTGCTCAGAACGCCAAAACTCAATTTGCATGGACCCTTAAAGCCTAAACCCTGTCACTGTCGCTTGGCACACATGCACCAATCACAAGGGCTCCACCTCATGTGTTCTCTTTAGAGTTTAGGGCTGAGGCCCTCAACCGACATCAGAGCCGGAGTGTAGAAGCAAAACTGGATAACACATTAATATAGGGTTCTTAATAATTAGAATCGTGGTTTGGGGTATATTATACTGCAAATTCCTGAACTTTGCGAACTTTCGAGCGCTGAAGAGTCGTCGTATGATTCCTGTCATCCTTACTTCATCATCGCGGCTGCCATATACTGGTTTAGAGTCTCGCAACTCGGGCAATGCAGGCGAGGTTGGTTTCTAGGCGTAGAGTTTAGGATTCCCGCTTTTCAAGGATAGAGATGCGACGGCTTCATCGCCGTCAACAATGGCAGCTGCACTCTTGACACGCCGAAAGCACAAACAGCGTCGATCTCGAATCCAAAGTTACAGTTACAGGAGCACATGTCCGAACTCGCACACTTGACCCGACTCGCTTGCCTCTTGGGGCGTGGGCCAGAATTCACTGAGACTGCTCAGCAGGCCCCCTAAACCTCAGAGGCATCAGCAGGCATTCGGTACGGCTCGGTGATTCCGTGTCTGTACAGGGGTCCCACAGACGAAGGCAAGTTCGGGTGTCGGAGCAGGTAGAGCGGTAGAGCTCAAAATGCCGGCAGTAATCGCTGTGCCACGAATCAAATCTGGAGTGCAAGCGGGCATAAGGACAGGTGAGTTGAGAGTTGACCTTGAGGTTAAGCTAAACCGAAACCACACATGCCCTACATCCTGACCTTGCAAAGCGTCAGAACCCCTACACATCCCTTGCTGAGCTGCGAAGGCACTCTGAGGCACATGAAACCCTCGGCTCCGTTCGTTTAGCCGACAACATGGAGCACAAAGCCTTACATCTTGCCCACTTCCGGTCTGAAGAGCCCCAAGCTCCGACCCTACTTGGAGGTTCATGGGTAGTTATAAGTAAGGTTATAAGTAGGGAAACTATAATTATAACCCATATTAAGGGACTTATAACCCACTTATAACTACCCATGAACCTCCAAGTAAGCCAGGAGTGATGCTAATTCCATCCGGGGGCTAGCTTTCGAGGTGGAGCCTTCTCTCCGCGAAACCTCTTCAAAGAGACCCGCCTGAGCATGGTCAAGAGCTTAGCATCAGAACTTGGGGTTTGGCTTTCTGTGCAGCCTGCTGTTCAACCCAACCCCTCCAGAAATCTTTTTGACTTCTAGTTTTTCACAAGGGACTGGGCTGCTGCCCAAATTTTTATGAAACCCGAGATGTCTGGCCCTCTGCTCGGGGGGACCGGCCGCAGATTGAAGAAGTTGGAGCTATGCGATGGCTTTGGCTGAGGCTTGTGCAGTGGAAAGTCTTTCGACCCAAAACATCTTGAAACGAAGGTCTGGGCTAAGAGCTCTTGTGGAGAGCATGCACTTGCCAGGTTTAGCACATCCGCCTTATATGTTTGCCTCACGTGCTTTTCCTAGATATTGAGGTTAAGGCGCGCTTGGGATATCATCCATCTCGCTTCTCTCCTTTGTTCTCTCCCTTGCCCATTGTTCTGGACGACCCTGCAACACTGCCGAACATGTAACTGGCATGCACCACGACATGACACTGGTATATGTTCTCCTGTGACTGCCTGCGTCTGTGTTTTTATTCTGTCCGTCTGTCTCGTTCTGCTGCGGTGACTGTACACATGGATGCAAAGATGCTCTTCTGCGCAAGTGTACAGCAGGAAGGAGGCTGCCTGGAGGTTCTGACTGAACGCCCACAACTCGAGCGAAGAAGCGTCATGCAGGTGCAGTCATGCTAGCGGCTGCTAGCGCACAACAGGAAACGAACGACATGGCCTTGCTTTCTTGGATGGACTTTTTTCCCATACTTGCCAGCAAAGTTGCAAAATCAAAGGGTGTGAAGGAGAACACTCCGAGATGATACAGCTTCATTTTGAAGCTGTCCTTGGTGGGTTACATGCTGAGCTACCAAGAGTGAATGCCGCCCGGTACCGAAGATACATGCTTGTGCTTGATAAAGGCCCTAGATCCACTCCCTTCAAAGACAAGCATGGGGGGCTTAGCATCACACGACTTCCGAACCGAGAAACCTTGGGAGCCAGAGAGGAGTCAGGAGAGCGTTAACTATCGGTGGAGCCTGCTTGTTGCTGCGAGCCTGCATCCGCAACGTATCTGCCGACCGTGCAGACGAATCCATTCTCTGGTCTGAAAAACAAGCTGGCTTAACGGACGTTCCAGCTTTATTAATGTGGAAACTCAATTCCTCACTACGAAACATAATCAGCCCCCAACTTAACGTCGTTCACATCGAGCCAGACATCAAGCCCATAACCCCGAACCAAAACCCAAAACCTCCCACGCCCCCAAAACCCCCCTGTTAAACTCACACTCGAACCTTCAAACCGTCCAGAAAGCCTGACCTCTCCCAAACCCCTTTTGCAGCAGGCGTCTCTCGCCCGGAACTGCCGTCGCCGTGAAGCCGTGCAGTACTCATGACTGCCAACCCCGCACAACGTGTACTCGTGACAGGCCATGCAGTTGGACAGCCCAGCTTTCCCCTAAACCCCGAATCCCTGAACCCTGACCCCAGACCCCAATCTATCTTGCTAAGGACTTCAACAAAGAATCGTAATAAGCAGCCCTAAACAGGTAGGTTCTGTAGGTCCAAGCAAACCCTAAAAGCCACAAAACATCCAAACCCCCTTTTTTGCATCAGGACTTGTGCATCCAAACCCCTTTTCAACCCCAAACCCCCTTAAACCCGAAAAGCCCTAAACCCTAAACCCTCTCAGGCCCTACTAACAAGAAATGCTTGCCCAGGGCTCCAAGTCGAGGCCCTCCGACTCGTCAAAGGGTTGTCCCGGTCGTCTAAGCAGTGCTCTGAGGTTGGCTGAAGGGCCGTGCTTTTCAAGCAACCTCTCCAGGGGGCCATGGGATGGGTTTAGGGTTTAGGGTTTAGGGTTTAGGGTTAATGTGGTGCTATCAGGATTCTAGCCTACGGTTTTGGAGTTTCGACTTCCTGATGGGTCGAAATTGGCGATTGGTGGAGGGATCGCGAGGCCTAGCAATCCGATGAAGGCTTGGTTAGGCTGTGAGGAGAGTCAAGATTCTATCAGGACTTTAAACTGCAATACTAAACATATTATAGGGGAAAAAATATTTTTCCCCTATAATATGTTTATTCTCCAAGGACTTTAAACTGCAATTGAAGATTTCGGATATTTTCGGATCGCGGTCTAGGGCAAGGCTTGCTGCTACTGTCCGACTAGGCTGCGGTTGGGGAACGGTCTTTTCAATGCTCAAGCTCTCCGCCATACAGCAAAACATGCCTCGACACACCTGCGTATAGATAAAAAATATATATACATATACACTTGTATACTATATATATATATGCATATGTGTGTGTATCAAAATGGCAGCAAAAGATCCAGCAAAAGACCCGGCCTCCTTGCCAGGTCCTCTGCATTCTTGTCTGACTGGGGCTCTGCGGGAATCGCCTGCTCTGGCTCCTGCGCAGCGTCAGCTTCCACAGGACGGAGTGTTTGGGAGACTATCTATCCTCTGCTGCCATATACCTGTATATGCAGATCTGTATATATATGTATGTATATAATTATCTAACTATCTATCTATCTATACATACATACATACGTACATACATACATACATACATACATACATACATACATACATACATACATACACATACATATTCGATTTGCATCGGTTCTCCTGCTTCGGGGAGTTCAGGCTTCCGTATGTTGTGCACATGCCGTCAAAGATTTAATTTGTGAGACGTTGTCAGGCAAGCTCCGTTGACCAGCAAATGGTCAAAGGCGAGCTGTTCCGAATTCGCCAGCACTCCAGACACTTAGACCCTAAGCCCTAAGCCTTAAACCCTCTAAACCCTAAACGGACATCATCCCCCGGAGTGATTTCCGATGAAGTACCTGGCATTAAGGCTCACAACCGCACCTGAGCCGAAGCCGGCTCATCCGGCTCTGGCTCTGCTAGCCATGGCATGGCAGGCACCGGCTGCGCAGGAGCAGGCTCCTCCTGGGTCGGAGGGTTTTTTTCAGCTTTGAAGAAGCCGAAGTACTCCCTGCAATAAGGAAGGATTTTCTGGTTTGGGCTGCCCTCAATCGAACACTGGTCAGGAAATTTTGCCCAAGGGACGAAATCATCCTCGTAGCCGCCGGGCGGAGGCGTAGGACCTGGAATGAATAACATCATGAGAGAGTTCTTTTCCATGGCCCATGAACCCTAAATGACTCGGACCTCCGCTTCGGACTTGGGAACTTTCAGGCATCCCGTCAACATGTGTCTGCTGAAGCTCCCTATTGTTTCCCACCCGCCCAGCTGACTATGTCGCACCGTTATGGAGGGTTGTAGGTCCACAGCAGAACAATCACGAACGGCAAGCCGAGAAACTTTCCGGCAAACAACTCGGCAGCGCCCTACAAATACCCTTAGAGAAGTCGGACAGGCTACTGAGCCTGAAGCCATGAAACGTAACGCCACATCTGCATCATAACAGCAAATGAACACTCACATTCCTCTCCACCTAGACCATCCCAAGTTGCTCGTCGGGTTGGGATGGTCCGCAGACTCTAGGGGCGTCTCTGGCCGAAAAGATGGCGGCTCCTGGCAGCAAAACTGGGTAAGCCAGGCTTAAGGTCGAGCTTGTGGCCTTCAGCTCCCAGCCGGCACTAAGCTGACAGCCTTCAAATCAAGCTGGTATGTGCACGAATCGTGCCTGGGCATGGCCTAGTGGCCAAGCTTCGAGCAAAGCTCCATGTCTTTTTGTTTTTGCCCAACGGTCCTGATCGCTGTCGCCGCCCGTCGCGACAGGGAGATCCAAGGCCGTCATGCCGGAGTCCTCGCACAGCCGCGGCAGTAACCAACTATAGTAACAAACACAGTAGCGGCAACAGCAACAACCACGTCATGAGATGCCCGACTGTTCTGCGTCTCCTGCCTCATCTACCAACCCCGACGACGATGACGACATCACCGCCACCGACGACTACAGCACCTACTAGCACTACTACGACGACAGCGACGACGACTACCACACCGTGCTGCTGCTGCTATGGACCAAGGATGCGCTGCAAATCTCAGTCATGTACCCAAAGGCGCAGGGCCTGCGTCGTCGCCGCAGGCCCCGAGGAGGGTGAGCGCAGCTGCTGTGCAGACGAAGGTCGGGGAGGGGAAGTCGTTGAAGCCTTGCAGACTCAGCTACTGCGCCGTGTATTGTCTTAGGGTTTATAGGGTTTTGGGGCTATTGAGTGGTTGAGGACTTGGAGAGGACTTGGAGATGCCAAGGCTCCTTCCTTTTAGATAGCCTTTATAGTGGCACGAGCATAAAATTGCAACACTCACAGTGGCGACACGTCCGTCTAGACGTTGTCGACAGAACGATGGTGTAATCCTTACGTTCAGTGGGCATGGTCGAACAAGGTTGAAGGTTCAAGATTTTGCAGGGGTTCTTGGACTTCACACGGTGCCCAGGACGGTTGCTGGGGCATGGGGCAGGACAAAAGCCGCTCTCGGCAGTGAATACCAGGTGGCTTGCGGCATTCCTCATGCATGGAGAGCCCTAAAACCTACGTCCAAAACCCGAAAAGTGCCCGAAACCCCCGTAAACCCTGGTGTCTTCTCTGACCGAAGAGCCCCAATCGTGGTGCTGCCATAGGTGGAGAACGCCGAGACGGGGCGAGGAGGAGGGGAGCAGCTTCGGCCTCGGTCAGGAGCATCATTGGAATTGTCAGCAAAAGAGTTTCGAAAAAGCCATATGCAACACGTTGACTTCTTCTTCTTCTTCCGGGGCAGATTTTGATGAAGCCAAACCGTGGGGACGATTGCACTCTGCCGAACCCTTGGGACCTGAAAGCAACGGAATCTGCCGAAGCTCTTCATGCGTGCATTCAAAACAAAAATCCGAGTATGAAAACAGACCATGATCAACCCACGATGCTGCCAACTGTCATTTGGCTGGCTGCTGCCCCTCTGACCACATCATACTGTACCACATCTCGCTCACAGCACGCTGCGGTCAAAGGTGCTCATACTCTCCTGGTTGTCCCCGCCGGGCGTCCGCCGCTCTACAGGGGTTGGCGTGCCTCCTCCTTGGAAATCATTTTGCTTAGACAGGCCGGTCTGAGGAATCGGCGAGACAAGTATGGGGTTCACACACTGCGATAGGCCATTCAAAGCTACCGGTATGGCCCGACACTCACCCCCGTTCTAAGCCCTAAGGGTCCATGTACCCAAATAGTATGTACTTTGGCCTTAAAGTAGTCCCTATATAGGTACGTTGGGGCCAAAGTATGTACTATTTGGGTAACATGGACCCTTAGGGAAGTAGGTGATTTGGCCCACCAACTACCGCAAGTGGAAGCTCAAGCACCTGGCATGTGGTGCTCTAGACATAAAACCGCGGACTGACCGAACCGCCATGCACGATGCTTCTTAGCGTCCCAAGACGGAAACGGGCAAACACTACATCCGAACCAACGTGCCAAGCCACGGGGGGTGAGCCCAAAGAACATGGGAGGATGAGGAATAGGCTTCGGCTTCTCGGTGCGTGCGGTCGATGTCCACCGCTGGTGCATCTGCTTGACCTCACCGGACCTTTGGATTCGAGCATGCAAGTGCAGGGAACCAGTTGGGACTGGATGCCGTGACTTTGGGGTCCACGATTCTGCGCCGCCGGCCTAGCTAAACTCTGCTTCTCTTTCCTCCACGCATGAGGCTTGGGTTCAGAAGTTTTCTGAGACGTGGATCTGGGTGAACAGTAACTTCGGCATCCCGGCTCATGACTTGCATGTTGAACCCGTCTCTAGGACTCTAGGACTCTATAGGTCGTAGGGTGACTCTATACTAAGCCCCGCAGTCTTCCTTCTCCAGAAGCAAAGCCAGGCCGCACGTCGTCCGAGTCTCGGCCGGCCGCCAGAATCCGGGCCACCTGCTGCTCCGAAGCAAGAAGCCGGGCGGTGCAACATACCATAACGCACTTAGACTGAACTATACTTATGCGATCATATACTATGATAAACTGTAACTATAATACACATTCTGTATAAACTATCAGACTATCATAGAACATGATATGCCGTAACTATGCTTGAGTATACTTTCAAAAGCTATCAACACTGCATGGCAGTTCTGCCATTCTGCCGCAAGAGTATGCCGATGCCAAAGCACAAGCAACCTTTCTCGGCAATGAAGAGGCAATGCGAGATCGATCTAACTCCTGAACCGACTCTTTTCCAAAGACAAACCCACATCCCGCTTGTTATCGGCCTTCTGTGCAAGCGTGTCAGGGTTCGGCCAGCGTTGCGAACCTTTCCGCATGTTGGGCCAAGGAGTGCTTGGTTCGCGTCCAGGCTCGGGGGTGAGATGAGGTGTCGAGGCCAGCTTGGGTCCATCCGAATCGCCTGCCAAAGCCACATTACATCTGAGATACCCAAGAGCTCAGCGAAAAGGGGCGATTAGAAGTTGGTCTGAGGGCTCGGACTGCCCGGCCGAGTTGCTAAGCTTGGACCACACCTGGAGTCGATCCGGGAGCCTGCAGCGAGTGGACACAGATGGGTGACTTTTCAGGGATTCCTGGAAGTTTGCATATCGCAAGACATCGGAACTTTTAGGCGAGATTGGAATCTAAAGGAGGGAACGCAATTCGCAGCCCAAAATCACCACATCGAACCCGCTCAATAGCTCTGACGGCTTTTTCTGGAGCTGCTCTTAAGATGACTGGTTTCAGAGATCCTATCCTATGAGCCTTCGACTTTGGCATATGGTCTATATTTTAGTTGAGTTCAGCATGTTCTGAAACTCCTGAATATTTAGGGAGGCCGAACCCAAAAAGGCTTTTTGCCTCTTGCTGTGTATTCGAGAAATGCCCTTGGCTCTCTGAGACGAAACCGTAAAGACCCGACCCTACAAAAGTGAAATTCATGCAAGGATCTCGATGAATTTTGACCTAGTGAGTAACTGGTGTCTGGGCCGTGAAGCTTAGAGGCCGTCCGAAATGCCCCTGGTTATGTAAGTGCGCAACTTTAACCGCTGTTTTTCTCGTCATCATCATCATCATCAGCATCATCATCGTCATCAGCACCATCACCATCGTCAGCGTCATCATCGGCAGCAGCTGCAGCAACAGCAACGACACCACCATCATCATAGTCACGACATACAGGTCCATCCATCCATACATACGTCCATGCACACATACACCCACACGTACATACATCCACGCATGCATGCGTACATACATACATACATACATACATACATACATACATGCATACATACATACATACATAGAACCCATTGGATAGGGAGCATCAACATGACTTTGTCCAACTGGGAACGATGCCTATCTTGTTGGGACGGCACGCTCGCGGGCCGAAAGACACAAGGAACGCCCGAGGCACCAGGATGCATGGAAATCCCAAGAATCACCAAGTTGAGCCCCCCGAGAAGGCACAGCCTAAACTACTAAAGCTCTCAGAGCTGAAGAACCAACCGGGGGAAAAGTTGAGCCGACAGGCCTCAGCCCTGCACCCAAAGCCATCCCAAAGCCTATCCGGAAAAACCGGTGCATCTGCAACACAACAAGTGACTCTGGTCTAGTATGTGTACATGTAATTTCGTTATTCGTACTTTTGAGCGGCATCGCGGCTGGCTACTAGGTATGGTTCACAACCATACAGTCTAGCGGCCCGGATCTTGGTGGTGCGAAGCCAGAGGATAAGAGCACAGTCACCTAAGAGACGCAGGTTTTCGGAATGTGGGGTCTTGGATTGAACTTTAGCTGGGCGGACTTGGAAGCCAAAAGACTTCTTCTGTTGTTGTGTCGGCGTGTTTTGGGGCTTCTGGGACTTTGGAGAATACTTGGGCTCAGGGCTTGGAGGCACCAAGCATAATATAGGGGCCTTAATGTCATGCTATAGTTATAACAAGGAACCCCCAAAATAGTAGAGGTCATTGTTAACATTATTAATGCCCCTAAATCACCAGGCATCCCACCAGGTTTCCAAGATTGCTCCGGCCAGGGCAAGGTGCTTCAAGAACTCTTATACTGGAGTTGTTGACAGCCACCCTAAGATTAAAACTGGTGACTTTAAGCACTGGAGCCGTTGGGCTCTGAGACCGAGCTTCGTCTCTGGTTTTACAGGAAATCCAGATTTAACTTGCGTGAGTTTGGCTCTGGAGCTCAAAACCGGAGCTTCAAGTGCTTCGAATCAAACAACGCCAGCATGCCATGGCCAAGCACATCACGAAAGAGCTAGCGAGTCAGATCGGGAAGTAGAATGCAGCGACATCAGCATCGCATATCTTCGGGTGATTCGCAGGCTATGCTTTGCATGATCTCCGCGAGCACGCATAAGGCGCATCATCAAGGTCAAGAAACTCGCGGATTGCGGCATTCCTGTGAGCAATCAGACCACCTTAATTAGCCCACACCCTGCCAGACCATGCCAGACCCGGGAACCTGCAGAGCAGTATCGTCAAGGACCTGGAGAGTTTGAACATCCACATCCCGCCCTGGGCTGTTCAAGCCTCGACAACTAGACCCTCAGGATTTTCAACCGAGGTGCTTCGAAAGAGCCCAGGCGCGGGTAGCGCACCTCGCATGCAGAACTGATTATCAATTTTGAGGAACAAGGCGCCGCTCTGCAACGACTCGCGCTGATGCAAAATTACGAGCCGGCTAAGGTCTCGAACTGCAAAGCAAACAAAGCCCGCAACATCTCGGACCCGGACATCCAGCCCAAACCTCGAAGCTTGCATTACGAACCCCGGTGCTCACACCAAAGCCCCGTAACAAAAACCAACAAAACAAACTCTCTGCACTCGCAGGCAACCCGCGACCTTCTCCCCCTTGATGCTCGTGAACCAGCCGCGGCAATTCCAGAAGGGTGCGAACCCTTTCGGCGGCCCCGGATTCCTCAAGGTCTCGCCAGGAACACTCAGGCGAAGCTTGCCGTCTCTCAGAACCGATACTGTTATACATCTGAGCATAAGAAGCATTAAAACACAAGCCAGCCTCTTTGTCAAGTGATAGTGGTCTTACACTTGTACCATCAGGACCACCTCTAGGTCACGATGTATGACTCCACTGTCCTTCCCTACTCTTCGGGAATGTGTGTGGCCTAAGAGGTAAGGGTTAGGACGAGGGTCTCTGAGAGTTTCGACATCATGGCTAAGATTTGAGTGGTCAGAGGCCACGCAGATCTGCACCGAGGACTGGGCAAACACACTGATGGCACACAGAACTGCCAGTATGTAGGGTTGGTGGAACAATCCAAGAAACGTGACCCAGGCGAAGCAAGCAGAACTCATGCTGCGCGCATGGAGCCCGGGCAGTTGTTGTGCTCAAAAGCCGGTGCTCCTGCGCTGCATCCGACTTGCTCTTTTGAGATTCAGCCAAGCATCGTGACGACACGGTGGGAGATGTTCTCGTTTGTGAGGTGGACGTTCATCATAGCCTCAACCTCAATCAAGAGTTCGTTGATGGGTTTCAGGCTGAAGACCGACATGCATGTTACGTCCCCTGTCGCGATGCGACGCTGACCTCTAGCTTGCGAGATGTTGATGCATGCTCCTGCGCGTCGACCTAGGTACTCATGTGTCTTTGAACCACACCGAAAAGGATACCTGCACTGAGAAGGATGGAGCATTTCAGGTTACAACAGGCGCCCGGAAGCGAGGCGATAGTGCCCACAGGTATACGATAGAGGTCGAATATGTAGCAATGAGAAATACGGTTTTCTTACGGCATAGTACGATGCACCCTTCAACCCTAGTCTAGTCGAGCCTGCAAGCAGCATCTCAGCTCGCGCACCACTTGGACTTAGTCTATGCTGCACCGTGTCAGACTGCAGCGGATCCCTAAACTTTGGGAACCACAAAAATGCGAGGCTATATCTACGCATGCCTATGCCAGGATTACATGTTTTCGGGCCCCGGTTGGCATCTTACCAGGGTTCTGGAGAAAGAAGGGTGGGCTGGCGACTGAGCAGCGTCCTTGGCATACTTGGTGTATCTCTCCACCTTGTAGGTGGTGTGGAACGAGTTCTCATCATGGTGCTCGATCTCTATCCTGCTGACTGCAGAACAGGCAAACCAATTCTACACCGGAGGAAGTAGTAACTTGGTTACCCTCAAAAACTCACTGCGGGCTGGAGCACTTCACCCAAGAGAAAATTCAGTGCAGAACACTGTCAGCTGGAGTTGCTCTGGATCCTAACAGCTACCTCTCTCTTGCAGGCATAGGGCATGGTGCGCTTTCGGATGTAGCGTTCCGGGTAGAGGGATCGAGGGCTTCTTCACAGAGCTCCCAGTCCTCACGTCCATCGGCCTCCACGCGGGATGACGCGCACGGCCATGCTACTTCTCAATTTGTGACCCCTGAGAGCCGACACAGGGAAGGTGCAACGGTTTAGGGTTTAGGGCAAAGCATCGGGAGATATTGGCACAGCGCAGGGGGGTATAATCACACGCATTCTGCCCTTGTGGCTGCATAGGTCAGATAGATTTGATTGTAGGCTACTTCTATGAATTCCGAATAGTGACACGACAGAGGAGTAACGAGTGCTTTCTCTCGACCGGAGCAACGGGGGTTCGAAGCCCTTGATTTGATGCAACAGGCATCTGGTTTGCATCTTAGCCCTTCTGCGGTTCTGCATGCTGAGTCCCAAAACACAATGCTATGCTTCGACTCAAGCCGCTACAAAAACAGTCGAAGGAAGAAGCAACTCCAAAGTCGATTGCTTCCCTTCCCACTGATTGTGGTCAGAGGCATCTAGGATTCTTGAAAGCAGTCGTCTACTTAGAACACAGATATGGAAACGAGTGAAGCTACACACAAGGAACCACGCCCGAACAGCTGGGCCTTGCATTAGTACGGCCTCATGGAATATACAATGAACCAGCTCCATTATGGGTTTGAGCACGGGTTTGAGCTGAGGTCGTTCAGTCTATCATTTGGTCTTGGGGCGTCTTCGGAGAATGTAAATTTCGCAGGACAGAACCCCGCAGCCCCTCTCGCTCCTTTCTATCTAACTATCTATCTATCTATACATGTATATGCGGCAGTATACAGTAAGTAGTAACCAGCGGAATGGCTTAAACTTACAGTTACATACATGTATACATACATATATATATATATATATATGTATTTCTATATATATATATACATACATATTCTGCTCACATATCAATAATCACACCTAAATATGCAAAAGTACATACATACTATACATGCCTGTGTGGTGTATATGCGTGTGTGTGTGTGCACATATATATATATATATATACAGACGGTCACCAGGACAGTCTCCTCAGGAACTTCCCGCGCGACTGGTATCTCAGATCGCGCCTGCGCAGGGATGCTGCACAAGTGCTAGTTCTGCGTCGTGCTGTAGCGTAGCTGGGGAGAAATGGAACGACAAGGAACGACAGTGCTTTCAATAATCGGCCTCGCTTTAACCTTAAATTACTTTCCTGAAGCCGGTGTGGACTCTAGTCGCACTATCTCAACCCATCATGACTTCCCCGCACGCACGATTTGTAGGCACATCGAACGCTATCGGGTTGCCAATAGCATGTGTTATCTAGAATCACACGCAGACACCGGTCCGAAACGGCAATTGCCGAGACATGTGCTCGCTAGCTCCTGGAATCATCCGTGGGTCAGCCAGAAGTACGTTCGGCCATGCACCTAGATTACCCAAATCTATAGATCCTGAAGGCCTAAGACCTATAGGAAGCATCTGTGAAAGCGCCTGTTGGACAAACCAACTGCACACACCGTTGTATCCGCAACTTATATGCGCACACAACCTCCTTGAGCTTTAGGCCAAGCAGAACCTTGCATCCATAATCGCAATTTGGGTTTGCCCGCAGGAAGCAAAGCACCTCCCTCCTTGAAAACAGAAAGTTAGTCCGCAATCACCAAGAAGCCAATGCACTCCACACTCAAACCGGCGGAGTTTATGTAGGGCATTGGGTTTGTTTAGGGCCCCCTGTCGGCACGGCCGGGGCCTTGAGCGCATAGTGGGCATTCTGCCTCAACGGAGTGGTGGCAAATTCTTATCTTGATTGGCATTGTTGGTATTACTGTTCACGGCCACAAAACCTACCAATTGCAACCCGAATATGTCTCGCGTGTTTCGGGCTGCTCAAACAGTATCATCGTGGGCTCAGATTTCCACGCTCGATAGCATAGTTCCTACTTTGCAGGAGCCCGAAGCAGGCTCCTGGCATGCATCTCCTGCCTTGCTCGAGCAATTCTAAGCTCGACTGATCCCTAGAGTCCTGGGAAAAGATTATGACCCAGTATCGCCCGAACGTGATGACTACTTTTTGATACATAGATAGATAGAAAAATAGGTAGAGAGAGAGATGGATATATGTATGTATACATATATATATATATGTATACATATATATATATATAGAGGCACATAACTATGCTTGGAAGCTAGCAGATCTCGTCTGTGTTCTGCTGGACATTCAGCGGTACTCAAGCTTGAGTAGGACAGAGCCGCAAACAGCTGCTGGGCATTGGTAATATAGATGCAAGCCTATGTGTGCTGAGCAGCCGGCGCCTGGGTATTCTTTTATTCCCAGGAAGTTTGTATACATGTATTTATTTATATATATATATATATATGTGTGTATATATATATATATATCTTACGAAAAGTGATCCCGAAACATGAGCCGTTTTTCATTCGGCCATAAACGGCTATCCGCATCCTTTATTCCACGAAATCATCATAAACCAATCCGTTACATCTTAACGCAACTACAGCCGTCCCTCCGTTCCGAAAAAGATCCGGCTCCCAGCCTCAAGTACTCTTTGGACTGCTGTGGCCTTGGGATAAGCATGGTTCAGCTGCTGGCGGCCCAAGTTGAATGCTGATTCATGATTAGGGCTTCAGCCGGTAAGGCTCTATACGCTTGAACGACCATGTGACTCATATGGTTCATACTGGCAGCATTGGCGCACAAAGCTTCTCTATACATGAATATAGCACCAGCCCTGCACAGTTGCTGGCACATCTAGTCAGGAAAGACATGAACACGCATACGAATGTCCGCAAAGAGGTGCATTCATTAAAGGCGCTCCGACAGCGTCTTCCGTCGGGCTCGGGGTTCGAAGCTGCGTCCCGAGGTCTTGGAACTAGGCTTTCAGGGCACGTTAATGTAGGGGCCATAAAAATCAGAATAGGGTTTTGGGGTATATTATACTGTAATTATAATACGGAACCCCCAAAATAACATAGGCAATTATTCACGCCCCTGTGTTCTTTCTCAGCTCTCCAGGACGGGGGTGGAACGCGGAAGATGAATCGCTGAAGCTGAGAAGATCTAAGGCTCCGGCAACAAAATGGAACCTAGACCGAAACGCTCTGCAAAAGGCTTGCGACTAAACTCTCCTTCGAAATCTGGGGTGAGGTTGATTGAAATCGCAGCCTTGTGCCTGTATTCACGAGTGCCTTCCATGACACGCTGCATTGCTTTCTTGCTTGTTAAGTTCCTGACACAGCATGGGCACACTACGGCATGTAGGATGTTGGCAAGCTTCTTCACAACCTTTCACTGGTAATTAGATATAGAGTTGGCTTCGAATGAAATCTCGAGCCAATCCCCGAGATGATGCAATCGATGTGGCTGTAAGGTTTGCATAAGGCAAGGTCAGCAAGTCCGCTGGTGGCAATTTGGCAATATGTCTTTCTTCGGCACCCATGCACGTTCGCAAAGTAATGGCTAAGTCGGCTAAGTCTCAATGGACCGACTTCTGGGGATGCTGCTGGCGCGGATCCGCATTCTCCACTAACCAGTTCACGGCCGAGTCCACAGACGTCACGCCCTGAGAGCTGACTCGATAAGTCAGGGGTTGGGTCAGATGTTAAAAATGACATTCTGCCAGCAAAAGCACCCGCGAAGGGCCTCGCGAACTATAGATCATAAGTTTACACAACATCCTCAGGCTCTTGGAACTGTAAGCATCGAACTTGTGCTACTTCCATGGAGCCCGAAGCCCTAAGGGTAAACGTTTAGAATTATGGCAATAATGATTCCCAAAATAGCTATAACTTGAACTCCCCTAAACATACCTAATAGCCATGGTCTTGCGGACGTGTAGGGAAATGTCTAGCAGGATCAAGTCTGGGCTCACGGAAAAGCCGCGACTACAAGGGTCAACAGAAACAAATCGATGATGTGGGGCCCTCGTGATTGGAATAAGGCTTCGAATATATCATAGTATACAGTATACATACATCAGTTGAGCTTTAGCCAGGTTCAGTCCACAACTTGAGCCCCTAAGCCCGGTTCTCAAAAGCTCAGCACGGAAAGTCTGGGTGCGCAGCTGAAGTGCCACCTTGGATTCGCAGGTTCAGGCTTGTGACAGTTGGGTTAAGTTTCAAGGCAACAAAACAAAAGGTTCCAAAACTTTGAGCTGCCTCTCCAGCGCGTAGTTAATGATTTCAACAACTGGAAGGCAGCACTTGTGGAGTTTAGATGGTTCTGCAGACGAACTCTACCAGTAAGAGCTTCGACTAGCAAAATCCAGTTCATAGATTGTCATAGACGCTCAGACAGGAAAGCCTCAAAGTCACACATGCAAAGAGCAAACAAACAGACACCCACCTCACTCACTCACTCACTCACTCACTCACTCACTCACTCACTCACTCACTCACACGCACACGCACACGCACACTCACTCTCACTGGCTGCCTCACCCCCTCCTTCCCTTCGTTCGTGTTTTCGTTCGCAGACAAACATGCATGCGATCACAAGTACATATACCTAGATACATGTACATATACATGTGCAAATGTACGCACACAGACACATACACGGTCACAAACACCATCCACATTTGGCAACTCTAAGATTTGGTAAATGCACATGTCCTGCGGTGTTGGGGTTGGTGCGGGGTCGTTGACGGTGCCGGTGCAGCTGCTGGCGTTGGTGGTGTTGGTTGTGGTGGTGACGCTGTTGCGTCTGCATGTTTGCTGCGACATCCAATCAAGCAGCTGAGAAAGGAATTGGCGCGCATGGCCGCTCGTGCGCGGCTAGGGGTGACCGCAGCGAGCGCCAGGACCTGTAACCGGAGCAATGGCATGGAAGAAGTTTGTCGTCCTTGCAGGAAGGATTCCACCAAGTAGGTAAAGACAAACCATTTGAATAGCTACGGGCGGTTGAAGCTGCCGAAATACAAGTAGCGATCGAAACAGCTAAGGCAAGCACAATGCTATACTTTCTGACGAGGCTAGGCAAATCATGGACATGGTGGCGATTATAGCGATGAGAGGAAGTCATTCAGTCCCAGGACAGCAGTTGGCCTAGAGTTTCTGCGCCTGTGTGCTCAGTGCTGAAAGGCTCAGGTTCTCGGACCCAAGCAAGTCTGCTAGTAAAGCGGCTTCAAAGCTAAACTCTCGATGCTTCTTATCACCATGCTGTGCGCAGATCCAAGGCGCTATGGGTGTGGAACAGCCCCGCAGCCTCACAACTCTACAACCCTCCCGTGCATACCCGAGCCCGCAGCCTGCCAAAAAAGCAGGACCTCAGCACAGGCAGGGCAAGAATCCGGAGACCAACGTCGCCATTACAACAGTGGGGTACTTCGGGCGAGGCGTTTATGGCTCCTCAGGTTTTCAAGAGGTTTGGGGGCGTAAGACCGTGCGAGCGTTTTTTTTGGCCAACTGGTATGTATTGAAGGCTACGTTCCCTTCTGCATAACCGTGCCGCTACAAAACCATTGTACAAAGCATGTTGATGACAAGCCTGATGTCTCTGAGCAGATCTGGATGCCTTGCTGTGGCCCTGGCTGAGATGTTTCTTCTTGGGAGCGATCGCATGGGCACGCGGCCCATGATCCACCCAGCCATGGAAAGAAGCCTGAGCCACGGTATAAATGCAAACCCCGGCATGCTTTTCAAGCATGGCACCTCGAACTCTCTCTGGAGAAATGTGGCCGAAACTGCGCCAAAGCCCGGCTAAGCTCGGTTCTTTGCAACCGAGCCCTTTTCCTTCGCGCTCGAATGTTAGCGCCGCGCTTGATGACCGAGAGGGCGGAGCACCGTGGGAGCGCCTCGAAAGCAGCTCTTTTTAACAAGAGCTTCCAGTCGATGTATCCGGGTACCAGGAGTAAAAACCGAACCATTTCAGCTTAATGTCCGTTGGAAGATGGAGACTGTGGCGCACAATTCTTCAGCTTCAGTGCCTCTCATCTTCGATTTCTTGCAGCTCGCACCATGGAAAGTGAGCACCAGCCCGACCATGTATACAGCCCAGGATCACAGGATGAGCACCCCAAAACACTTAAAACACCTCCAGAAACCATCATAGCCTCAATGATCTGTAGCCTTCCCCTGCAACAAAGCACAGACATGGTGCACCGATCAACCTCACCCCCTGGCACAGAACAACTTTGGGAAGTCGCGCCCCAAGCGCTTGATACTTGGCGTTGCGCTGATGAACATGCCGAAATCGAGAACGGTTGGTTTTGCAAAGCCCGGTATCAACAGCCATCACTTCTTCAGATTTTGGGCTCAGGTACAATCCAGCAGATTGGAATAATAACCACTCACAGAGACTAGGACTTCTGCATTGACTGCATGCCCAGGAAGTCTAGACAATTCCCCACATCCAACCTACGCCGGTGATGAGCAAGCCAACCCTCAGTGTCAAACCTTAAAACTGTAAGACAAACTCTTCTGCCCCCAAACGCGTCAACACAACACGAACCCAAAACCTCGATGCAAGCTTGGCAAAAACCGCTTAAGACGCCGTAAGCCCTAAACACCTGAGCCCTGGGCCTTAGGAGGTTTCGACCTCCATGGCGGCACCAGGCCCCGGCCCGCTGTGAGCAGAAAGCGCAATTTCAACGAAATTTTGACCGAGGCCCGAAAGTGTTACAAAACCCTAACGAATCCTAAACCGCACGAAGAGGGGGGGGGATATCGGAGCCATAGACGGCTGTAGGATATGGGGCTTCTTCTCTTTACACTGTAGCTAATAGGACCTGATTTAGGGGTCCAGTCGAATCAGGATCTCACGATGTCGGGTTCTATACAAGGGAGTCTTCGCCTGCTGTCTTTAGCCTCCCGTCACATCTTAGGATTGGAATTTGCGCTTGGCGGGTTTAAGGTTTTGGGATTCGGGGTGTCGTTCAATGCTTGGGATGTCGACTTGCTGTTTCTCCGCTTGGGTTGTTCTAGGATTAAGCCGTAGGGCCAATAGACCCAGCACGTATCTATCAAGCAGGGAGCAAGGAAGAGAGACACAGAGAGAGAGACAGAGAGACAAACAGAGAGAGAGAGAGAGAGGAAGATCGAGAGACAAAGGAGGAGCGAGAGCAAGCGAGAGAAAACGATAAAATAGACTTGAAAACCCCACCTATCTTCATACTTTCGTAGACCAAATACTACTAATGCCGCTAAGACAGTAAAGGAAAGGATCCTTTGCTCGCTGCTTCTGTGTAAAGGATCGATTTACAGGTTCGGCTCGCATGTTCCAACTTGCCAGTCTGGGGCTCGAATGTTTCTTCTGATGTGCTTTCTTTTTGCAGTAACAGTATATATATATATATACATATATAGACATATGTATATATATATATATATATGTGTGTGTGTGTTCATACACATGCATTTGTATATTGGCACAATATAATCTGATATAACATAACTACAAGATACAACAATATAATACAATCTAACGGAACATGACAGAAGACATGGTGAGCTGAGGTGCGGCCGTGCATGCGCAGTTGAATGCTACACTGACACTGCTACCACGCCTTTGCTTTTCAGCCGAAGCTCGGGTGAAAGGCCCATCTTGGTACGGTTCGTGGCCCATACTGGATTGGGCCTACAAGGCTGGACCAGGGTCTCAATCTCGTGCATGGAGCTACACCCTAAGGGTCCATGTGCCCAAGTAATGTATACTTTGGCCTGAAAGTAGTCCCTATATAGGTACTTTGGGGCCAAAGTATGTACTATTTGAGCACATGGACCCTTATGGACAAGTATCACAGTGGCTATAGCGGCTATATGACAGAACACGAGGCCGATCAAAACTGGGAATCGTCCTGCATGTCCGGCCTGAGCAAAATCCCATTCAACCATTGACCAAGCACCAAGGCAAAACTAAACCGCTACCCCACCCCAAACCCTCGGCCCGCAACCGCAAGCCCTAAACGTAAGCCCTGAGACCCAATAGCTTGTTTGCTTTTCTCGCCTGACAATCTGCCCATAGGCCCCATAGTAGTTCCTTTTTGTGGCTTATACTTAGGATTCTATTGGTAATCCCAAAAAGGAACTACTATGGGGCCTGTAGGTGGAGTGAATTCTGTCCATGCAGCGACAATATGCACTCCTACTGCTTCGCAGGCAGGGGCTTCACCAACACATCTGTTGCTACAAACTAAGCATTGAATTAGACTTCAACGGGATGTCCACACAACTCTCCCGTCGGAAATCCCCACTTGCACGTGGCCGCAAGCAGCACTCCCAACACAAAGCAACTGCTTACAAGCCTAGCCTGCCATTCAGCCGTACGCTCAAACCTTCATGTTTAATGCGGGCCGTAACTTTACGACTTGAGCACTGGGGACAGGGAAACTCCGAAGAGTTGCAATTCCAGGCAGCTCGGTCAGCTGCTTGGATTCTCCTACATGCTGCTAAATTGCATGCAAGGCCGACGATCAACATGGCAACCTTCGGGCATCTTACTAAGCTGAAGAGCCTTGTCTACAGCCAACTGGGCATCTCTGCAATCCATCTGCGACTGATCCTGTGGATCTCATTAAGGCAGCACATGAAACGCCCAAACAAGCAGATGTCTCATATCCATTTTGACTCGTGGGCCTTTTTCTACGTCCTACGTGATCTGAATTCCGTGTGAAACTCTTACAGAAACCTACCTGGTCCTCGTCACTCGGCATGGTTGTTTGTTGCTCCTGCGTGGAAGAACATCAACAGCTAGCATACTGACATACTGCACGGTGTACGGCTCGCATTCACAGCAACCCTCCCCTCCTATTCTTATCGAAGGGGCATGAAGAATGGCTCTCTAGCTCGTGCATTAAGCAAAATCCTACATGCCAGTCGCCAACAAACAAACGGCTACCGTCCATTCATCCACCGGCCCTCCCACCCCAGAGAAAGCACCAGCTACTATCACCCACCTTCGAAGTCAGCGCATCTCTCGCAGTGTTGAGCGACTCCTGGGTAAGGGATTGCCCTAAACCCTAAAGCGTAGCCCTAGACCTTTTGCATCCTGCTTAGACCGACCCTAGCCCTAAACCTTGTCATGGGTTCTGGGGGAATCTCGGCCGGAGCTTTGGATTCGAGGTTCTGGCGAAACCTGAAGCTTAAAGCCCAACCTCAAGCACAACATCTTGCATGGAGTATGCGCTTGAGTGGAGGCGGGAAGACCAAGTGATCGGAACTTGGGAGTTATAGTTGATGTCCAGGCTCAAGAAGATGGAATATTCATGTATCCTTCCGTGATCCTGACCGTGATCCATCCGAAATGCCTAGAACGGCTTAAGGCTCCGAGCGGAAAGCTTGGCCTCCTCAGCTGATCTCTATGAACATGCACACAAGGTTGGAATGGTTTCACCGGTTTTCCCAACTAGTAGGGCATGCCATTCCTTTTGTATAACCGGGGGGGTTATATAACAGGCTTAACATTTAGAAGAATAAGGTTTTAGGCAATACTATAGTGTACTGATGATAGGAACCCTAAGGAACTTATGTAAGTAAGCTTCTATATTTAATGCCCCGAAAACCTGGGACCTCGCAGAGATCAGACAGGGCGCCGTCGCACCGACAGAAGACCGAGGATCCCAGAGCCTGTGTTCGCATATGATGACCACGATAATCCTGATGATTAAAAACTGATTCCGTGCAGAAAATCTGAGAAAAACGCGTTAAGCATAACGGTAACCATGGTAATGGTGGAAAATAGGACTACTACTAAACTACTAACTACTACTACTACTACTACTACTACTACTACTACTACTGCTACTACTACTACTACTGCTACTACTACTGCCGACAATCATAATTGTTATTATTGTTTTTTTGTAACAGATACTGATGACATAATCATAAAACATAAAAAGAAGTCGCGATTCGGATGTACTGTAGGGACCTGGAAGTATGGAAGTGTGAGTCGTCATGGCTTGATGGAGCAATGCCAACAGCACAGTAAGAGTAATCACTGAATATAGGAATCAAGAGAACGCCCAGACCAAGCCTAATCACGCTTGGATGCACGAGACAAAGCCAAAGCGAACAAAACCAACCGTGAATGTGTACTCGAACGGGTTCTACATGAAACCGTAAAGCTTGAAAAGGAAGCCACAAACGCGGCGCAAAGTGCCTGGACTTGCGGGTCCAGGGATAGTGGTCACAGGCATGCGTCCTGGACATTAGGCTGCTTGCCCAACATGCCCTGACTGAGTTTAGGGTGTAGGGCAGCAATACAACCGTAAAGCTCAAAAACACTGACTGCTACTTGCCGGAAGGAATTCCGAGCGCAACAGGGGCTCCAAGCAATTACGTCATGTGCGATCTACGCAGTCTCCATGCAGGCTAGACTGTGCGTTTGATGTCTGCTCCCACCCGCCGTCCATCTCCCTTTAATTCCTGCATAGTTCTCTGCCCTCTTGTCTTTGCATTTGCCACCTCCACAAACACCTACCAATGTCTGCAATGCAGGATGTTTTAGGTTGGCGGTTGGCCTTCAGTTTCTGATCTCAAAGATTTCTGAAGTCCAAAGCGACTAGACACTCACTGGGTGCGGCACCCCGTGCCGGGGAAATAGGCGGCAGCCGCAGCGGCGAGGCTTTCGTGCCGGGGGCTGGGCCTCTCCACACAGATAACGCAGTCGCAGCTTCTACGGCTTGGCATCCTAAAACTTACGAGGATCTTGTGATTCGGGACCTATCTATTCAGGGCCTTTGCTTGCACAAACGTCTGCCGCATTAAAGCAGTTCAGGACCAAGCCTGTACAGGGCTTATAGGTATTATAGGGGTGGAGTCTTGAGGGTTACGTGTGAACAGGTGCCTGATGAAGCCGAGCTCACAGTGAGACAGTGAAGCTGAAACACGCGCTGGCGTACAAGTCTGATGCGGGCGACACACTCGCATCTCACATGATTGCGTGCAAGCTGGCACTGCTCTCGCAGGACCTGCCCGGCACCGGAACAATATCAGTAAGAAACTCGAAAGTGTGAAGTGAAGCTCCTTCCGAGTCTTAGATCTCACTAAGTTAAGAAACAAGACATATCCATGTGCCTCCATCTGTGTTTCTAGCTGACCTCGCTGAGGTCAGAAACTTCTCACTGCGAGTTGGATTCCAGCCACCTGCGCAGACAGGGCTCGAGGTTCAGGCTTCATCTGACCCCCTTGGAAGAAGACAAGGTCGCAAAAACGAAGGACTGAGGGCCAGGAGATTACGCACGAGTCCTGGGTGAATGACCACATGTCGTCATGTCGGCCGAACTTGCCGGACACCTCTCCGGCAATATGAGCAGTGCACAGCATTTCTGTTCTCCCAAGAACTGATGAGCCTCGATTGTAGGAAACTTCACTGCCACTTTTTACCCCCTTGGGGGGTGGCAGCCGCCGCTCCTGCATCGGAAGCGAAGGTTCAGGGAGTTCAGGGCACAAGGTCTTGCGGAGCAGAGGATTCAAAGGCTCTTCTAATTGCCGCAGCTCTGACACTTCCGGAAGCAGCTCCCCAAAGTGACGGATTTCATCACCACGTAGGTACTGTCGGGTTCCCTGCTCTGTGACGCGAAAATTCGGGAAAACACTGGCGGCAAGGTCAGCACGGCAACAAGTTCTTTTTAGATTCAAGCGTGCTGAATTCAACACCTCCGCTTCTGCTCAAACCCACATAAATCTAAACCCGAAGATGCTCCACCCGCAGAGCTTAGGATTCCATATCTTTTCGCGCACGTACGTGCTCTCAAGCGTAAGATTCACCTCCTGCACTCTGGTCCCGCTTCTTCAGAGCATTCTCGGAAGGTGCGGATAATTGGCTAAGGCTCTGATGCAAAAAGAGGTTACCCTAAACCCTACTTTAACCCTAAAGGAAAGAAAGGTTCAGGGCTTGTCCTTCATGGCGTAGGCTGGAAGCATGGCCATCAGCGAGACGTGGCGGCACTCAGGAAAAGCCCTGCGCATCTTGCCGAAGTCGGATCACTGGTGGATGGCCAAGGAAACGACATCCAAATCTAAAAGCACATGTTTTTTTGGGTATCCTGGATCCGACCTTCCGGCACTGAGTCCAAACGAGATACTGCTTTCATGTTTCACTGTAGGACTGTAGGTGCGACTAAGAACTAGATGTTCAATGCTTCAAGGCTCATGTCAGGCTTCCCGTCTAGAGACCCGACCCCACCCTAGCAGCTTTGTGGCAAGTCTTGTGCTCCCAAAAAAGCAACCTGGTTTACCGAGATGATGCAATCAAGTGTCAGTGTGTCCGCGGGCTCCATGTCCACCACATGGCTTGCATGCACCTCCTGAAGATCTTCTGGCTTTGGACTCTGTGGACTCGATGGATTCGGTCAGGATCTCATCTGACGAAAAGAAGATTAACAGCCATGAAACAGTTTCGAGTAAACGAAGAAAACGTGCAGCAGGTGAGACAGCTGAGGTAGAACCGAAAGCCAATAAGCACCTACAGATAAGGACAATTCACGAAGTCAGCCATGCTTGGAGGTTCATGGGTAGCTATAAGTAGGGTTATAAGTTGGGTAACTATAATTATAACTATAGCCCCACATATAACTATCCATGAACCTCCAAGCGAACCATGGCTCAAGCGCTCAAGGCGTAAATTCAACAACAAGTACTCAGCCAAACCGAGGAGAGGTGGACACTGATCCGTGCGTGCAGAAACATTCGAAGAAACATGTGCCGATCCCTAGAACCTCCATGGATGAACCTTTCGCACCTCCCAAATTTTGAAACATAGGGCCCTGAATTGAATAACTAGAGCGGAGCTTTGGGATGTATCCTATTTGTAGTGACATGAAGAACTATACAGGAACATGCTACTAATCATTCAGGCCTCTTATCGTGTATCGAGGGCTTGTTCTCCTGACTTGTGAACAGCCCCGACACAGTGAAACCAGCAGGCCTTTTCTTTGGACTGTTCGACTTGTGAGTGCCGCGTTTACTGCCAGTATCATAACATGCAGTTCTTATTGCTAGTTTACTCTTACTTCGGTTGCTATTACTAGTTCTTGAGGCTTTCTTGCGCCTAATTACTCTTCTTCGGAGTAAGCATAAGACTTTGAAGGAGTCTTCGCGAAGAAAGTGGCTGAGTTCCGTGAGAAAACACCTGGCGTCATTCTTCAGCCCACCCCTACATGTTAGTTAGCACAGAGTCCTTGGCGTACTCGCGGGCTTTCATCCCAAGATCGGCGAAAGCCGGGCTGTGGTCGAAACTCAGCAAATCCTGACCAAAACGGTTCGGTGGGCCGGGGCTCGGAGTTTACGGACCAGGAGCAACCCTACAGTCCGTCCTAAACGACTTCATCCTAAAGCTTCGGAGGAAGGATCTACGCAAGGGCCTCTAAAGCGCAGCATGCAAGGCAGTTCAATGCCTGGGCTTTCTGAGAGTTGGGAATTTTGGGGAGACCCGATACCGTGGGCATTTCACCTGCTCCTGCTCAAAAGTAATACAATCCAGTCCAGCATCTATAGCTTGCTGCGCCTACCCATAGGCCCTAAAGTAGTTCCTTTTTGGGGTTCATATATAGAATCCTATAAGGTAGTCCCAAAAAGGAACTACTATGGGGCCTAATGGGTAGACCCTTAACCAGACTCCGCCCCATCGCAACAAAACACGTGGAAATGGGACACCCCACCTCAGGCCTAATAAGACAAGCCCGCAACACCTAACAGGACTTACATGGGAGTTTCAGAAAAAAAGGGCCCTCACAAAAACCCTAAACCGTATATAAGATCCCGACTATGAGGACCCCTCTTGCTTCCTAGGAAGACATCCACATGGCTCATCCAAAGCTCCGGCAACCCTTTTTTTTGAACAAAGACTGCAATGCACTAAGCCCTGAATCCCTTAACCCCTAAACCCTGGAAGTCCTTCGGTGTGATGGCCAGCCGCTCGCGCACCCGCTGTTCCTCTCTGTGCCATCCCACGAGGCTTTGCACTGGCTTCTGTGGCTCCCCGGACTACGGCAAGGATTTGGGGTTTGGGGTCCTGGGTTTAGGCTTTCAGCATTCAAGGCCTTGGGGGCTTCGGGAAAAAGGAGCAAAAATCAGTATAAGACACCTCTGCGTTTAAGGTTTACAGCTAAATCCTGTGTTTGTGCATTCGTCTAGTTACCTGCTTATGCACTCGTTCGTTAACACACATGCACATTCACATTGTATAATATGCGCGTATATATATATATACATATATATATATATATATGTGTGTGTGTGTACATCTATATATATATATATGTACAAAGTGTATGCATGTACCCATGCATACAAATTCATTTGTGTGTGTGAGGGGGGTACGTGTATGCATGTAGCTTTGACCACGTGCGTGCTCTGGGCTACATTGTAACCTATGCATCAGGCCGACAAGGCAACCACTAAAGTTGTAAAGATTCGTTCCGTCTGGAAAACTTAGGCGCCGCTGCCCTTCAGCAAAGCACTGCTGCGTTCAGTGTTTAAGGCTTGTCTTGAATATGTGGAGCAACAGGGGTTATCACATGAGGAAAGATTACGATAAGTTAGGCAAGGGACACAATGTAGACCCACAACTGAATTTCTACAAAACCCTTCCGGTGAAGCTGTTGGACCTTCCCACTTCGGTAGCATCTATCCGTCAAGGCGGGCCGACGGCTGCGCGACTCCTTGGTGGTGAGTCCGGCTCAGGGTTTCGACTCGAGGCACGGGTTCAGGCGCGGCCCAGCTACAGTGACATGCGGTTTAAGGGTTTCTGGCTGTGTGATGTTCAGTCAAATGCATTGCGCTTTTTGAATTCTGTTTGACGCGCGGCTGTGAGATTTTACCCTTTAGCCAGGTCAGCTACTTGTTGGGCCTTGTGAATTTCGCTTTGGGTGTAGTGAAGCACACTTTTCTGCTCGATATGACGAAAAGACTTCACCCTTACCTTCGAAAGCTCAAGTTCGCCGCCCCTGTGTCTCTTGTATGGAGTTTTACTAGAGTCAGGCCCAACAGGCTGAATAGGACCCTTCTGAAAATAACGTACTACTGTTTTCTTAGGGTTCCACCACGAAAAAAGCACGCACGCACACTCACACACTCACACAACAACACGTGAACGTGAACACGTCAACAACAAATTGACTGGGCAGTGCAGCATGTAGCAATGCTTGTTGACCGACGAGAGCTATGACGTTGGTATGCAGCGCTGCGTTTTGCAGTGGCCGAGTCCTTCGGACGACGGCCACCACCTGGAAGAATCACAACCTTTGTGCCGGAGCGCTTGCTGCCGCAGCTGGTAATCGGAACTCTTCTCTCAAGGGTTACCATAGCTAAAACAACACAGAAGCCGACGATCTTCATGACAGCAGGTTAGCAACTACACACAGCACAAAGAGGATGGAACCAAATTGTGGCAGCAGTTCAAGAGCACGCATGGTGTTGCAGGCAACTAGCGCCTGGGCCACGACATGCCGGGAACACCGGTGAGTGAATCGGCAAGCGAGCTCAAAAATATGCCAACCTGAGGTCACTCGTCGAAAATGATGCTGTGCACCTGACGGTTGACCTCAACGACATGGCTAGCCTCAGTCTTGCAAAGCAACCACATCATTTAAAAAGTCCCTGTGTGAGTTCGGGACAAAGCACCTTGAGTCCCACAAGCTTCACGCTTTTGCATGCTTGGCTTTCTGATGGCGCAGTCGGCGCTTCCTCTCACCGGAATCACAGAGGTGGCAGAAAAGGCAAGTTCGGCCTGTCACGCAACGGTTTTTGTGGAAGAAGGCACAAGGCCGACATTCACCTGTGGCATGAGCACCAGACCCAATGCTTGGAAGCGCTTCCGAACCCAGACCTGGGCCCACCTGGCAAGGCCTCGTGGCCTTCTCTGCCAAAAATGTCGGCTGGTCCTGAAACGAGTGGAGCCGCCCGGAGGCTTGCACTCGGCGGTGGTACTCTGCCGCGAAGAACCGACCTGTGGTATTTACGGGCGGTGGCATGGCATAGTATGTCGTGCTACAAGACGGTCTTGCCGTAGGAATTGGTCGGTAGGGGCTTGCACCACTCTTCAGCGGAGTCCTGGGCTCTCCTGGCTTTGCCGCATTGCATGCTGATGCTGCGGGCTGAGGCTTCTCCTCCTCATTGCAAAAACGAGGAGATGGCTCTGGTGTCTGCCAGGCTTCGTCTTCGTCAGCATCTGCGCCACCGCATGCATTCCGGTCATCATCACCATGCTCGCTGGCTGGGCATGAGCGTATGCCTCTGATGTCCTTGTACCATTGCTGCAGTGGAGGTTCATCACTCAAGTCAACAAAAGTGTTCCGAACTCCCAGAAGATGGTCGTCTTTTCGATCCACATTGGTAAAAGCCAGAGTGGAACCCTCGGTTGGAATCTTGGCCACGACTTGCTGAACACGGTGTGCCAGGGTGGAGAACTGGGCTGCCATGGCGGATGGGAGCAGAGGCCAGCAGGTGAAGCACGAATTTGAGGATCAAGTGCAATTCTGTCACCCCCTTAAACCAAAATGGAGGCTTGTGCAGCAGAAAATTCATTTGACAAGCTGTCGTCACGCCTCATGCCACACTCAAATACTGGAAGTGACAGCAGAACACTTCTCGCAGCGTTCAGCTGAAAGATTGGATCATAGGCAAACACTGTAAGCTGGGACTCAGGAAAAGGAACGTCCCGAATCCTAAATCAGAAAACATGAAGTGGAAAGCTCCCTGCATGAGAATTAGTGGAACGGAAAAAACACTGAGCCACCATCGCCAAAGACCGCTCGTGTACGCTGCAGCTCTATACCCCGCACCCACACAAAAGCAGAACTTCAGCTATTCTGTTACACCTCACATCTCCGCATACTTTCATGCATAGCTTGGCTTGGATTCTATGTTCAAAATTAGGACGGAACGAAGGTTAATTGCGAGAAACTTGCTGAGCTCGGGCGCACGATATCACGTGGTGAATACACTGCCGGCACTAAACCTAGAACATGCGTGTATCAGGATCGGAGGCAAGAGGCCGACTGCGATCTTGCGGGTCCTGTGCACATCTGGCAGACCCAAATTGTGAACTGCAAGAGCCTACATGTGCAGTTCTGGACACACATACCCTGAGTGCAGGTCCTTACGAGCTATGAAAATCTTGGAATTTGTTGCTTCGGGGATTCCAGCAGCTCTGACATGGAAAAACAAGCTTCTGGGACTGCACGGCCCGAGTAAAGCGCAATTACGGTCTGGACTCATGCCCAGCGAATTTCGGAGCGGCGAAACATCTGCAGGCCCAAGCGCGCGTATATGAACTCGCTCTAAGCACTTCCGAGTGCGACCTCCGAATTTACACCGGCTCCCAACTTACTAAGGCTTCTACGCCATTCGATGACCGCGCGGAGAATCTGTCGACGGCCCCCAAATAGAGTGCTGGGATTCCCTATACACTACTCTTAGGATTGAGGCTGGGCTTCCAACTTTTGGGCTTCTACTGTAATATAATAGTTAGACTAGCGCTTTTGGGGTATATATTCTGCTACATGTATCATAAGGAACCCCCGAAATAGTATAGGTAATTTTTTAATAATTACCTATACTATTTCGGGGGTTCCTTGTTAGGCCCCTAAGGGAAGCCCTTAGCGGCCGCCCGGGCCTGGGATCCTGCTCTGCCTCCGCCGAGACCTCGGGGATCCCCCAGGAGCAGTAGATGCAGCCTGGACGGTGATGCTTTAAAAAAGGATCTACAAGGAGTCTATAGGGTATATGGTTAAGGGCATGTACGAAACAGGATCGTATATGGTTTAGGGTGTATATCGTTGGGGGTTCTAGTCTCCATTCCAATTCCTGCTTTGGTATTATAACAAATTATATACAGGTTCTGTATTTTAGGATCGGTTTAGGTAACCCCAAAAAGGAACTTCAAAGGAGACTATAAGTAGAACACTGATTAATGAGCCCCCCTCCCTTACTGAGCACTATTCATAGGTATCCTACGGCCCCTCAGGAAAGGGGTTTAATGGCTGAGCGCTTTAGGTTTCTGAGGGATTGTTTCTTCAGGGGACCTCGGGGAGAAATGCTTCGAGCGTAACCGAGACATAGCCTTGCAACGAAGGGCATTCTGGCCGAGTCTGCTACAAGTCAGGGGAAAGTTTGCGGTTTGCACTCACGATACCTCATGAACCGGCCTAGACAACAGTCCGACTGTTGTCCACTTACAGTGCCACTGATGCTTGAAACCTGCTTCGGCAAAGAGGCAGCTCGTAGAAAGCCTGAACCGATTGGATCTGCTGGAGACCTTGCGGGCACCGCCTCGGCACAGGATTTCAAGAACGAGACGATTGAGGACTTGCATCTGCTTATGCCCCATGTCAATGGCAGAAATGATAAACACCTGGCTCCTCTTCTACTCAATTATGTATGGGTGAGAAGGGTCGCATTCAATGATGGGCAGCTCAACAGATAGATGGACGGACGTAGAACTCCCCACCCAAAAACACTAAACCCTGGCCCACAACGAAATCCCTAACCCCTAACCCCTAATTTTGACCTGGGTCGATGCATATGCCAGGCACCGAGGCGTCGACCGACTGTGCCGTGGACTACTAATCCATAAACCCTGAACCCTACACCCTAAACATCCGTCGACCCTACTGTAGAAGCCCAAACCCTAAACCCTACAAGCCCCAAGCCCGAAAACCTATCTGCACAAACCCGAATAGCCCAAAGCCCTCAGGCGCCGAAATCTGAGCCCAAGCTTCGGCCGCGAGTCGTGGAGTTGCCTGGATGTCTGTTTCGGACTTCTCGGGATACGGGACACATCATTACAAACACAAACACTGCTCGACCCGTCCCTATGCACTTTGCGTTTCATATACATGCATACCTACCTACCTACCTACCTACCTACCTACCTACCTACCTACCTACCTACCTACCTACCTACCTACATATACACATACACTCATAAAAGCATACACGCATATGCGCATGCACATATACACCTAAACATACATCGGCACACAAATACACGCACATATTTACAGAATGCACCTGAAATACGTACACATGTACTATGCATTTGCATAAACTGTCATAAACTTCTACATACACATCCACGTATACAGACATGCCTACACACTCATTCACGTATGGTTATGATAGATATATCACCGTAAATCTCGTATTTTAACAACTTATGCCAATCTCACCGTACTGGTTGGCTTTTGAAAATATGGTGTGTCTGTGGCTGTCTACACAAACACGTAGCGGCGTGAGTAGCCATAATTTGTGAGTTCCTTATGTGCTCAGGTTCTGCAGTTGCTGAATTTTGTCGTTATAGCTGCACGTGCGTTGGCTACACGCGGACACCCTTAAACATTGCAGTCCCAAACCACCATCCCCCCTCGAAAACAAAAAACCATGTTGCAGCTGCTTACCATTTCGCCTCAATCCAAACTCGTAATTAGTGTCAGGATTTGCTGGGAGAACAGTTTCATAAATGCTTGAAAAGCTTCGGGAACTAATTTAGAACACATTTGTTCCAACGGGCACTTCTAAAAGCAGGAAAAGAAGGCACACATGGCTTTGACAAGTTGTTGGAGCTTCTCCCGCTCTCGGAAGCAAAGACATGTGATAAGTTGCGGTGAAGAAACGGCAGAGTCAGGTACAGCGGATACAGAAGGCGTCAGAATGTCGATGGTGTCAGGGTGCTAAGCCGGAGGTGCCAAGTAGAAGTGATCTTGACAGCAGCAAGAACAACTTAATTAGCCATTTCATACAAGATGCTGCCGGCATCTCGTCGCCCACCTGATGAGACGGAGGTGCCTCTGTCTCGCCTTGCAAGCACTTCACGTCGTCTGCAGAGTCATCGAAGCTTGAGTCATCAGCCTGACTGTCTGGTGTCGCCCCGACATGGCTAAAGTCCTCAATCGCTGCACTCGAGGCGTCCGATTCGCCAGTTGACTGCGTTGTGGTTGTCGTCTCCTCGAAACTAGGCTCGTCAGAAAAGGACACCTCACCAGAGGCTTGCAGGCATTTCACTTCGTCCGTGGATTCAGCAATGCAGGAGTCATCAGGCTGACTGTCTGGTGTCGTCTCGAAATGGCCACAGTCAAAGCCCTCAACCGTTGCACTCGAGGTGTCCGATTCGCCAGATGTCAGCTGCGACTGTGTCGCAGTAGCCGTTTCCTCCAAACTTGAGTCTTCTGACTCGGCACCTGGGGTCGTACATGACCCCGGCGGTAAGCAAAATGAAGCAGCCCGGTAGATTGGAACAAGATCGTGAATCTCGTTTGCCGCTTCTCCTGCAGCCGGCTTCTCTGGTTTTGGGCTGATAGCCTCCGACGGTGAGAGTGATTGGCACTCAACATCGTGTAAGTCGTAGTTCGGAAATGCAGCCGCTGGCACTTTGAAGTGGTCTTCGGCTGTCCTACGATCTTCATGTGGCGGGCCGATCTCATTGCTGTCGACATGGTGTGTAGTCGAGCCAGAATCCGTGCGATGACCTCAGGCCAGGACAAAAACCACGAAGCCCATGAAAATGGCATCCCCGCTTAAAAGCTGACAAAACCTAGTGCTCCCGTCATCTCGCTCGCAACGATGTTTCTGACCAAAGGGCTTTCGTCCTCCTCTTCGACTGCAGGGACAGGCATGACCAATCGGTCCTGCAGCACCACGAACAACAACAGGAGGCTCGGGGTCATTTTGCATCCTATCAGGCCTTCATATATCCGAGGAGCTTAGAAACTGCACATCCTGCCAGAAATTCCCTCAAGACACTCGCAACCACAGGGCTGCATGAAAACCCGACCCACTGGAGCACAGGAGGGCTTGTACCGCTGCGACATTTTCCAAGAACTTCTGTCTGAAACCAGCTACCTTGACCTGCCTCTCTATTTTTATGGCACGAATTAGCACACCACCCCTATCCGGGTTCTGGGCAGTAAGCTCCTTATAAATGGACTACAAATCTCAACGAAAACAGTTTAGTACAGCCGTTACAAACGCTCGGCATTCCTGCTCACTTCATGCCCAGATACTGCTTCTTCACGCACATCTTGCACCATCGGCTGCTCCGCAGTCTCATCCTCCCGAGTGATGCAAAACAGCTCTTGTTTCGCTATCTAGTAAGTCGGGACAGTCGGCATACATCAGATACCCTCCAGCACATGCAATCAGTAGCTTTTCACCCCCGGAAACCGCAGGATACCTTCGGCGGGGTCACATGACAATCGAGCTGCGATGCTGTGAGTAGGTTGGGAAATAGCAGCATTCGGCACCAACAATAAGCCCCCAACGGTGTCGTAACGCCGTGTTAGCTGCAAACAGAGCCTGTGGCTGTATACTGTTATACTTGGAGGTTCATGGGTAGTTATAAGTAGGGTAACTATAATTTAATTATAACCCTATTGGGGGACTTATAACCCCACTTATGACTACCCATGAACCTCCAAGTAGTGACCGCAAAAAGCACGCTCTGCAGGCTCACACTGCTGTTCTGCTTCTTTCGCTGTGGCGCGGTGGAGATTTTCGACTACGGTCGCGTGCTTTCAGCCTCGGCGGACCCTTCCGGGACTCCCGGCACAGTCCGTGCTCATTTTTGCCTCAAAGAAGTCTCTCTAAGGTCCAAGTAGGGCCCGCCACACAAATTATTCGTACTCGGGGCGCCCGTTGTACAGGCGCACGGGCATGAACTTCACAAGCAACGCAGGCATGTCATCATACTTATAGACTGCCACCACCTAGCTCTCGATGCCGTACAGTGGGCCTACATATCCAAGAGCCATGACTATAGTTCAGGAGGCTCCCTAGATTTCACCGACATTCGACGGAGGGAGCACGGCTTCGGGCGGTGAACACGCCCGAAAATATGGAAGGAAGGCGATGTGCACCCACAAATTCGCGCGGCACTGAGGCAGGAGAACCGTTGCCAAGTTCGGAAAATTTCAAGACCCGTGGGAACCGCAGGAATTCGCACGTGATTTTTCTCTGGTCTACACACCATTAATTCACCCGAACATCGTGCCGAAGTACGCGAACGGCATCTGCCATCCAACATATCCTGACCATATTCTCACAGCCCGGGCCAAGCACAAATCATGGACCTGGCTGCCACATCTGTGCTGCTCCAGCGCGTCCTCCCCATCCTCCTCCTTGGAGCTTCGGGCTTTGGAGCTTGTTTTGGAAGCGCTTCGACTCTCAGAACTGGGACAAGCCTGGACAGGCAAGTAAGCATCGAAGGTCCAACTAGCATCCACACAATCACGTTGGATGTGTGCGCTTAGGGCGACTTTAGACGATCAATCCGAGGCTACTCGGGCGTGAAAACCGATGTACAGAGTCCTATAAAGCCAAGCTTTCCATGCAGCTCAGGCTGGCGCGTAGAAGAAGTCTTCCGCGCCTCAAGCCGGCACTCACTTGTGTTGCATACTGCGGACCGGACACTGCTGATTAGATGAATTGGATGAAGCGCCAGGAAACTTGCCCCAACTATGCGACCTAGACAGCGAAGATCATTAGCTCCCAAAACACTATCCTGAAAGCCATGTGTGGAATCTGGTGCTCTCATGAAGCCCTGAAGTGTGCAACCTGTGATCAACTTCAACACAAACCAGGCCCACCAAACATCTGCTGCTAAATGGCAAGAGAGGGCGAAATGCATGTGGGAGGGAAACAGCATTTCCTCGGTGATAGCTAGCTCCTGCAATTCTCAGAGCTGCTCGGATTCAGCTTAGAGGCCCCCGTTTCATGACCCCTCACGGGTTTCAATGAGATGCTATGTAGAGGTGCTCTGTGCAGCAGCTTGCAAGTGCACAGATAGCACATCTGCTAGTGGCAAGGTTGCATGGGTGTGACGAACAGGAGAGGCTTCACGCTTGAATTCGAGTGCTTTAGGGCGGTTAGCGACCCCTGCTCGTGTACGGACAAGTTTTTCCAATGGGACACGGACGCAAGCACCCAGTCAATGCAAGTACAAGCTGCGGACCTGCTGAAGAACCCACGACAGAAGCTTGAGCCAACATGACCGGATGACATGCCAGGATGTGCTAGAACTGAGCCCCGTACAGTAACCTGGCCTGAGGGGCTGTCATTCTCATAGTTCAGGGTGTTAGAATGTGTTAGAGATTTCAGGGCCTTGAGGTACTCCCAAGATGGCCCACGATATACCACAAGATCTCCTTTTTGAACGAGTGCTGCCATCGCTCCTCCGAAGCAGAAGACGCCATCTTCTTGAAGCTGCCTGTTGTCTTACGGACAGTGAGGTCTTCATGAGCTCCTCTTTGAGATGTCCCCCTTGTCCTCCCACCCCTGGGTTCAAAACAATTACGAAGAACAAGAACAACACGAACAACTGCGCTTTTCATCACAGCTCGTGGACTCCGACCACTTTTCCCGGTGCCCCAAATTCCCTGCACACCTCAAAGGGTTTGCATTGCTGCCTGGGGTTTATCGGACATGTGCTGTGCTTGCAGTGTTCGTCTTTAGACGTGGTGATTTGGGCGCTATAACATGATCAGAGCTTGATGTGGTGGCACCGACTGTTCGTCCGAATGCTTTGCCGGACTCAAGCTAATTGGGCAGCAGAGTTATTGAGCTTGAGAGATCTAGTGGCCCATCTTGTTTGATACCGTAGGCAATCCCACGATTTGCTCCCGCAGATCGCGTTTCTTTTCACAAGCTACAAGCATATGAGGGACCAAACTGAGTGTCATGGGACATCCACTACGATACACAGAGATCAATATTCATCTTTTGTGGTCTGTTGCTTGCAGGGCTGAGCTGCTTGTGGAATCAACCGTACCTACTTGGAGGTTCATGGGTAGTTATAAGCGGGGTTATAAGTCCCCTAATATGGGTTATAGTTATAGTTGCCCTACTTATAACCCTACTTATAACTACCCATGAATCTCCAACTATGACCCTTTATAGGACCCCTTATAGAGCCCTATAAGATCCTCTTATAGATCCCTTAAAGGAGCCGGGACCCCCAAGTAGACGTAGATGCAGGGCGAGTTGGCCTTCTTGATCCATACGCCGCGCTTTCCGAATGCGCGGATCACGAATGCCTTGCCAAGGCTGGCCTGCTTCTAACCGCTGTCCGCTCAAAGCTGTCCGGTACATTGTGCGTGCCTGTCGAGGTTTGGGCGGTGTCACTTTGGCAATCATATATAAATATAAATATATATATATATATATATGTGTGTGTGTGTGTATATATATATATATATGTGTGTGTGTGTATGTATATATACATATATATGTATGTGTAAAAACTCTCTCTCTCTCTATATATATATATACTTGATATCATGCATTGGACTACTGGCTAGGACTGGGAAGGACCAGGTACCGTATCTGCCTCTCTAGTTCGAGCCGGAGTTGCCAGCGCAAGCAAACAACGTTTCGATTGCTTCCTTGGAGTTGCAAGGACTCTGAGTGCATCAAAAACAGTTACGGCCTTCGTTATGGAGACCGAGGTTGGAATCTATGTACAATTGCTGCTGCCATGACATTGGTTCCAAGTCTTTGCAGACAGTAACGTGGGGTGATGGCGATGGTGTGGTTGTTGATTTTGTTGACTATTATGGCACTCTTGTGGGGATTATTCCAGGGGTTAGCGAACTTGCGACTTTTCTGCATTAACTAGTTCCCCCACTTGAACTCTGGGACGGAGGGGGGCAATGACGTTTTTCGGAGCCCCCCTGAGAAGTTGAGAGGGACGTGGGCGGTAGGCTGCACCGTAAGTGCAAGTCGACACTCACTCACTCACTCACTCACTCACTCGATTGCTTCCCTGCTCATTCTCTGGTGTTCCATCGCCAGGTCAAGCAGCTATGCCAGGACATATAGCCATGCTCTTACACCACAAGTTCAATCTGAAGAAGCATGAAGCTCCGTTAAACTGCATTATGCTGAAAAGCTTTGAGGCACTTGTCATGAGCTGCTGCTGCGTGGCCTGCAGGCATGCCAAAGCAAGCCCTCTGCAATCTTCAACATGGGAAGCAAGCTGCTATTCTTCATGCAACTCAAACTCTGGACCCATTTTTTCAATCCCCTGCCTGAAAGCTGACCACCCACGACCGAAAAGCACAGCATTTTGCTTCGACGAAGTTTTGGCATGTACAATACAGGATGCTGTCGTCAACCTGTTGGGCGATGCGCACATGTGGCGAACAGCTGCAGTCATCAAAGCATTCCGGACGCCAGCATCATGGGCCGCTGCTTGTGAGCGGGAAAATTCAGCTGCTAGCTGCAGGGCATACCTACGCAATACCGAGATATCTGTTTGAATCTAGCTACTAGCCTATGTCTCGTTGACGATCACCACCAACACAAGGATGACTATGCAGGCTGTACAATCCAATGAGCACGGCTACACCGACAACTGCAAGCAAAGAGAAAGTCATAAATATGGCCGGCAGTGATGACGAACCTGCTCCTGCTCCTGCTGCTGCTGCTACTGCTACCTGCTGAAGCTGCTACTAGTACCACCGCCCTCTACTACTGCTACTGGACGACGTCACACTCGACGAAATCGATTCATGCTCCTCCTAGTGTTACCGAAAAGTTGTAAGAGAGGCGCTCTAAGTGTAAGAAGTCTAGGGGCGGTCGCTCTCGCCTTGAAGGCTTATAGATTTAAAGTCAGTACGAGAGTATTGATGTATGTCTGAACACGAACATCCAGTCCAAACTTGAACTCGAGAGGCAAGCCAAACCGAGGGAGTTAAAAGCGAACCTCACACGGCTGCGCGTGAGCCTGCCTTGGCATGCTGACTCTGAAATGATCTCTTTCAGCATGGACGTTGGGGTGTTTTGGTGCTGAGAGGGGTGAGCGAGTTCGCTGTGCCTATACTGGGCGTCAATCTCTCCATGATGTGCCTTCACATTCACGACACGTTGCAGGAAAACTGCTCGAGAAGTCGTTTTGGAATGCGCTGCAGATCTTTAGGGGGATCAATTTGAGCACCTGTCTGAAACTTGCTAGAGAATGAGAAAGGCATCTCATCGACATCGTGCTGGGCTGGAAACCGATAAATCCTTGAAGTTGTAAACTGAAGTAGAAGTGCAAACGCCCTGCAGCTAAAAAGCACATGTTGAACCTGTTGCCCTGCGTAGCTACGTAAAGGGACCTGGGCTGGGAATCCGGCGAGCGTGACCGATGCAGTCTATCGCTGAATTGCACAGTCTTCTTCGTGACGGGATCCTGCAGCAAGAGGCAGGGGGACCGTGACTCCACAGTGTTAGTTGCAAGTACCACGATGTATGAACAGGTGGCAGCAACCGTTCCTCCGTCCGTGGCGCGGGTGCCGTGCCCATTAGAATATTTAAGGGTATGTTATAATATCATCATATCAAGGAACCCTAACGGACAGAATTAGGGTGTATTTTGGCTTCTATATCAATCTTACTAGACCCAAAACTAAGGACTCGGTCAGCACTGGAGCAGCCCCCTCTCGGCTACATGCGCCAAAGCAGAACCCAGAGCTGCAAAGGTTTAGGGTATACGGCTTCGACTCTCCAGCTGGGACACCCACGCGAGGGGGTGAGACCTGTGTTGCAGTGTGGTCAGGGTTTAGGGTGGCAATTGTCGTCTCTGCACATTGACTGCATAAGATTTCGCCAACTGCAGGATTTGTGCCGCAATCTCAAGGGCACGACTGAAGCTATAACGCCTTAAACCCGAGACATGACATGCCTGTGTGAAGTATATGTATACTCGTATGCTCACGCAAGCCACACACACATATATGCATGTACGCATCAGTTCGAACAGTGTGCACCGTGTCTGACGAGGATAGCCTTATAATAGTACGGCAAGAGTGTGAGACAACACTGGGCGCCAATGCGCACTTGCAGGGAGATGTGCTGCAGCAGTCTTGTAGGAAGATCTATAGCCGATGGACCGGAATAAATAAGGCTCAGAGGAACGCCCCTGCTAGCTGCAAGAATGCTTCGCTTTATTCTCCCTAAGTTAAGAAGCTTTTCTTGACCTACAGAATGAAAGTTCGGTCGCCCTGCCAAACCCCGTTGGAAGTCGCTCCTTCACGAGCACGGGCTCGTGCGTGTCCCACATGGGGACATATCGAACTTTCAAGCCGCCGCGAGGAATGATCCTGGGAGCAAAAGGCTCAGGGCCGATGGGTTTAGAGTTTTGCGTTTAAGGTTTAGGGTCTGAGAACCCATCTAGAGAAGGAGACGTTTGTGGAGTCGATTTAGTTCCAGGTGCTTGCAGGAGCTTCGAGCGAAGCCTGAAATCTGGAGTGGTTTATGCAAATACACACATACATACATATACATATATATATAACATATACATATACACATGCATATACATACATACATACATACATACATACTTACTTACTTACTTACATACACCTACACCTACACATACACATACACATACATTCATTCATACATACCTGCATACCTACATACACATATACATACATATACGTACATATGCATATACATATACATATAGATATAACATATACATACACATACATACATATACATACATACACGCAAATATACATACATATGCATGCATATACATACATATACATACATATACACATATACGTACATATACATACATATACATACATGTACATACATATACATACATATACACATATACGTACATATACATACATATACATGCATGTACATACATATACATACATA
>CAJNDV010026792.1:42887-57910 GCA_905221635.1 Symbiodinium sp. CCMP2456 | reverse complement strand
ACTACTACTGCGACGACTACTGCGACGACTGCGACTGCGACATCGACTGCGACGACGACGGCGACGGCGACGACGACGACGACGACGACGACGACTACTACTACTACTACTACTGCGACTGCGACTGCGACTGCGACTGCGACTGCGACTGCGACCGCGACCGCGACCGCGACCGCGACCGCGACCGCGACCGCGACCGCGACTACGACGGCCTGCGACTGCCACTGCCACTATACTACCACTACCATTATCACCACCATCACCACGGCCACTACTACTGCTACTACTAGTACCGCTGAGCTTCTCGGCCAAGACCCGAGAGCCAAATTCTGCACTGTAGCACCATGCTTGCATCTCTCCGGGTCCCAATGAAAATATGTCCTTCTTTGCCAACTCTCATCCTGTAAAACCCAATGAAAGCCCGAATAACCTTCTACTCTAAACACAAAGTTGGGCCCGCCGGCCGTGAACTTGCAGTAACTTGCCGCTTGGAGCTGTCGGTTGTTCTGTCATGTGATTATTTCGCATTACTATACTACAGTACATTATGTACGTTCTACTGCGATTACTATATATCATTGGTATATACTATACTGTGATACTACACTATCGCTATAACGAAGGATCCAGACTCTGCCTGGCCATTCCCAGGGCAACACTACCGACACTTGAACCCTTCCACACCTCACCATGCAGAGACTTAAAGTCGTCCTTAAGCCCGAAGGACGTACTTGAGCAGGAAACTTTTGCACTGTTCACATGACATGTGTTTGCCTGCACCACGTTGCCGGCTAACCTTTGGTTGCATTGGGTCAGGGAACGCAGCAATTAGGCCAACGAGTGAAATCCTACCAGTAGGGCCCGACTACTTCCTGCCCCTAACCCCCCCCTGAGGGGTTTCCAAAAATAGGGGACCCTAATATAGTACCTAAATAATAGGATCCTTATTAATTATAAGGACCCCCAAAATAAGGTACCCCTAATTTTTGGAATCTCCCCCCCTCTCAACAAAAGCAACGCCCTTCCTGCAGCGCTTCTGGTCGATCGTGATCGTCATCCTGCTTGGTATTGGCTTTCTGCTCAGCTCCCAGCAGATCGTGAGGCTTCTTACTTGGAGTTGGGAGTGGGGATGTTGCTTTGAAACTCTTTTGCCTATAGAAGCCCAATTGCCGAACTGATGCGGTCACTACGCTGTGGTGATATAGGGCCGGTATCTTGAGATGCTTTATGCCCTAAAAGCGAAAGCCTTACTTTAGAGGCAACTGGGCTTAAAGCGAGGCTTTGGCAGGGGTTCGCGAACATGTAGAGTTGAGGTGGGGCTTGCGGTTTAGTTTTTACTCGTGGGGCCAGATTCTACATTTGTTGCTGCAGCTGGGCAACTGTCAAAATCATGGTCCCTCTGCGGAACTTCTCAGTACGGCTCCCTGTAGTGTGGGAACCCTAAATCATAAACCCCAAACCCTACATTAAACCCTGAGCCCCAAAAATGAGCCCTAGTTTGGACAACCATGGCCCGGGCTTTCAAGACCTTTGAGAAAATCGTCTCATAGTCTATAGGTCTTTCGGTGCTGCAATTGATCGCGGTTTGGGCTCCATTAAATGGGGGATCCTGGGAAACCCTAAACCCTAAACCCCTAACTTCCTAAACCCTATAAGGCCCAAACCCAAACCCGGATCTAGGAGGCCCCAAACCCGGATCTAGGAGGCCCCAAGATTCGGAAGCCTTTTAAATCCAGACCGCAAGTTGCTGGCCTAAATGAAGTTGGAGGCCTTCGAATTTCGGTTCTGTTCCTAGAGTTTCCAGCAGGATCCGGAGCCCGATAGCCGAAAAAAAAGAAGCCTGAACAGGTTCCATCGTTGCAACTTAAATTTAATACAAATGCCATAGTAACAAAAGTACTAAAGATGATGATCTTATAGTAAGGGAAATAGCAAAACAAATAGAATTCGAATACCAAAACCCGATTTTAATGTTCAAGTCCCGGAACTTCCTCTGCAGGCAGTGGAGGTTTAGGATTCTCCCTGCCCCTGCTCGGAATCTTAAACTCTAAACTGCCAGCCCTAGACCCGAAAGCCCCAACATGGAACCAAAAATGCTGCTTAGTTACCCTCACAACCTAACCACAATAAGTACCCTTTCTGCCAGTATCCTTAACCCTGCCACCCTGTGGATGCTACGCCATATCAGCCTGAGCCCAAGCAGGATCGATCCGCTTTGGAACCTGCTTCATGCCTGCAAGCAGATTCGACGGGAGTTCAAGCGCGACCCTACACTCCAGCTAAGCCCCAATACCTAAGCCTAAAGCCCTGTCAGCGCTGGGTGCTTCGGGTTTTGCTTTCGAGTTATTTTGGCCATTGGTGGGTATCCTTTGAGGTCTGAGCTGTTGGATCTCTCGATCTGCTTAGTCCTCGTAGCGTGCAGCCACTTGGCATACCGACCAGGAACCAGTGGCCACCAAAGATATCAAACAGGGGCTTGAACAACTACAGACATTATTATTCAAGCTGCCTTCTAAAGAACACTGCCCAATTTTAACTGCTTGTTGTTCAGGCCCATTTGTATTTATATATATATATATATGTATACACATGTACATACATATATGCATACCCTAAACGTCGAAAACCCTAAACCTTCACCCTTATAAGCCCCTAAGCCCCTAAACCCCTAAACCACCCCTAGCCCTTAAGCCATAAACTCTGGAGCTGGAGGCGGCCCCCCCTTTGGACTTCCGGAGAGTCCGATGCAGATGCGGCAGTGGCGAAGCCAAACAGGCGGGGCGTTGTTGTTTTTCCAGGGTTATAGGGGCTGAGGGTTGAATAAGTATAGGGGCCTCAATATTGCATGTTTTTTGTTTTTGTATGTATACTATAAAGGACCCCAAAACACTGTTCTAACTACTAAGGCCCCATTTATTATACGGCATAGGAATGGTTAGGCATGCTCTCGCCTTTGATTTGGTTATACTAGATCTCCAAACCCTATGTCTTCAATGAAAGCATTCATTAAGGGGGCACCTTATTTGGGTGTCGTTGTGATAAGTGGTTTGTTTTCAGAGCGGTCGGTAATCGGGCTGTTTATAAGGTTTATAAGGGTGTCATGAGGCTTAAGGACTTTTTTATGGCCGGGTTGAGGGGCACCTGCTTCAGGGGGTTCGTATACTACGGGCCCTGCAATGGAACGGCACCTCACTGTTTGAATCGGAGAGCACCTGTTTTGTCGGTAGAACATCGGAAGTCATCGCTATTCAAAGTTGTTTTGTGCTTTGGGGTTTAGGGTTTTTTGAGATGGCAAGCTCGGAGCTGTCCTGGGTTGAATGCCACCCTCCGAAACCTATTGTTTAGCTCGTTTCGCCTTGCGAGATGGGCGAGCTCCAGGGTTGAGGGTTAGGGTTCCAGGAGTTTTCGGTTTGGCAGTGCCGGGGCTTTGTAGATTTCTTGAGTTTTTGTCGTGTTATTGTCGCTTAAGTTTCAGGATGCATTGTCCTAATTCAGTCGTTTTGAGTTTTGAATGAGGCAGGTACACAAGCAAACGAAAGAGGGCATGAGATTCCTTCAGAGGTTTAAATCAAAGCCAGGCTCCCTAGTGAGCACGGTATTAGAGTCGGGGTGGGATGCCCTTAATTTCAAGACTGGTTGGTGTTGAGGGCTCGAAGGTTTTAGGATTTATGGTTTAGGGTCAGGGATTCCGGACTCAGTGGTTCCTGGGTGCCTGCAGCAGCTTCGTGAACAGGCACGGTGCGGCGCAGAAGAAGACCCGTACGATCGTGCTGTTGCTTGCCTGAAGGATGATGACTTTGCTGGTACTCTGTTCAAACCCCAGATCCCTGGCCCTAAACCCTAGGCAAAATGTCAAAGATCCCCAGCAGAGTCAAATCAATCCACATGATGTAGTTGCACCGTGGCATCCAGCACTGTGGCCGAAACCCTAAACGCTGACACCGGAAGACTTCTAAGTTGTAGACCTATAGGTCCACCCTTTCCCTCAGCCCCCCGTCTTTTGCCACACCGAATGTGTGGGTTGGGAAGTCGCGCAAGTAGGGCTGTTATCATGGTATTGAGGGCTTCGTCTGCTAGGATCCCACAAGGGGCCCTAGAAATTAAGAGAGCTACCCATATATAACAGGCCGAGCTGAGTTACCTCGAGGCATAGGTTTTGCACAGGAAACCAATGAAAGCCACGAAGCTGCGTGACTCAACCCGTAGCCCAGCGACCCACTGTAATTTTCAGGCAGTCGAGAAGACGCCCTCCACCCAGCCTTTCCAAAAAACAAAGCAAAGGAAAGCCCCCACGGCGGCTGCACCAGAAGGCATCTGCGAGGCATCGGCGTTTGTACTTTCATGCCAAGGCACCTGAGCCTCTGCTTCGAACTTAAACTGGTGCTTTCAAAACCTCACGGGCTCCAGATTTCTAACACTAGGCTTCCAAGGACCTTATAGTTAGGGCCCTGGACCCCTTAAGGCCTCAATAATAAGGTCCCTGGAAGCCTAGGGTAACACTCCCCAAAAATCGCCTCTGAAACTGCCAAGAGGCTGTTGTCCGGGGGCCTCTTGCAGCCGGCCTTTGAAATTAGATTACCCTATACGTCTAAAAAGCAGAGGTCCATATAGGGTTTAGGGCTTAGGGTGAGTCCATATAAAGTGAGGGATGATGCAATGATGGGCGCATGCTAGAAGGAGGTCGAGAGCCCCCTGAACCTTGAACCGCCAAGCCTTGAACTCAATCAATCAATAACTTAGGGGATGAGTAGGTAACCGTTATCCTTTTGGGCCTTGTATAATCCTACTTTTATTGACTATAATTGAAAAGGTTACCCTTTTACGGGCTAGGTTACTCAGCCCCTAAGATAATGAATGGGCTTTCTGTGGCCAGGCTAATGTGAAGGTGTTTCGGGCTCTTGGGTTTAGCCTTTTTAACCCTGAGCCAGGTTCAGGGTTTCCGGGTTTGTGTTTATGTAGGGCTTAATTAAGTTTAAGCCCCGCCTAAACCCTAAACCCTCCCCGCCGAGACCATGGACCCATACATCGTTCCCCCCCACCAGGTGCTGCAGCAGCTTGTGAACGACAGCTGCGAAGGTGGGAGCCTCGAGCAATCCTACGATTTAAGGGTTTTAGGGCTTTAGGGTTGAGGGTTTTAGGGTTGTAGGGTTTAGGGCTTTAAGGTTTTAGGGTTTAGGGTTTTAGGTTCAGGGCTTAGTGCATTGCTGTCCCTGCTCCAAAAGAGGGTTTTAGGGTTTTGTGTCAGAAGCACAGGAGGATACAGGGGCTTGGGTAATTAGTTACTTAGTACTCTTCTCTCGAAGGGTTCCGGCTCCTGAAGTGAAAGTGTAGCAGAATGGACCCCACAACCCTATCAACATTGTGGCATATTACAGAACTTAGAGATCAGGGTGTAAGTTGTTTGCGGTTGCATGTATATGGTTTTGCAGGGCATATAGGTTGCAAAAGCTAGAGTTCAGGACTCAAGGTTCATGGTTCAGGACTGAAGGATGTAGGGTGTAGCAACTGGCGGTCGTGATCTTCATCTGAGTTTACCTACCTGCCAAAAGTCTTCGATCCCTCAATGTGGGGCTTTCCGAAAATAGGGGACCCTGATATAGCGAAGCCTTCGAGGAAACATAGAAGCCGACTTGATCACCCTTGAGCCCTCGACAAAAGACCTAATTACAGCCATGTTTGAGATCGTGACCCTTCTGTTTAGGCCATATCGTGGCGATACGGTTCAATATCCCATAATATCGGCGTTGAACCCCTGACTCTATAAAATACAAAAAACTTTTGAACACCCCGGAGGCCCATAACCCGGGTAATCTTCAATCTTTCTCGACTTCAGCCGCACCCCTGAGATGACGGCTCATGCGAAGTTCAAGCCGACTGCGACAACAGGCTGGTCCCAAGTTTCGGGGGATTTCGATGCCTGCACATTGAGGCATTACTTAAGGCTGAAGATGTTCATGGGTTGGGTTCTGCTTGGCCTAGCTGCGGGTGATGATAGTATCCTTTAAAGGAACCCTTACAGCAGCACCTTATAGATCCCTCAAAGGAACCCTTTAAGGTTGAAGATGTGGGGTTTCAAGGATAATAGCCCCAGGTTCCCAGCAACACCAAAAGCTGAATTACGGAATCACCTTCACGTGAACATGTGCAGGCATACACCTTAGAGGGATCTATAAGGGTACAGTAGTCATGCGTCCATACTCAGAAGCACACTATATGCGCTTTGAGATGAGTTTCTCAGTTAATTAGGCGGGTTGGAATCTCTGGTTGATTAAGGAAGATCTACCTGAAGCTACCTTAAGCTATGGGGGTCTGAATCCCTAAACCCTAAACCCTAAACCCTAAACCCTTAACATTTAAAGTATATTCCTCAATTATGGGGCCCGGAGGATCCCAGAGACATGGGACCCTCGAGAACGGCGTTTCGTACTTTTAGGTTTTGGGGTGCAGGTTTAGGGTTACAGGGTCTAGGGTCTAGGGTTGAGGGTGTAGGGTGTAGGTACAGGGTGTAGAGAGCTGTCAAGAATAATCCATAGTGGTAGGATGCCTCTTATAGAGTTTGGTATTGTGTTTAGATGCTGCTTTAAGGGTTGAGGGACCAGGGGGCTTGGCAAGCAGTTCTGTACCTATGGCAGAGAAGCTATGCGCGGATGTTTGAAGCCCGGATTGTCTGGCTAAGTCCGCGAAGAGGAAATTTTCGGTGGGGATACTGGAGGCAAGCTGAACCCAAAACCCTCTAAACCCTGAGCCCTCCTAAACCCGAAGGCGCTCTAAGCCCCAAACTTGAAAAGCCCTGAACCCCAAATCCCCCTAAACGATAAATTCGACCGCCAGCTCGGTGGGACTGGACACCTCACATGCCTCAGCAGCTTGGCAAAGCCTTCAGAGCGGGGGCGGTCCCTTTGAGGGTAATATATAGGGTTTAGGGCTTAGGGTTTCTAGATAAACACCAATGCCATTTTGGGGGTTCCTTATTGTACTTATAGTATAATGGGCCCCAAATTTCAGGCCCCCGTATTACCTTTAAATACGGGTTCCTCTAAGGGTGCCGTTAACGGTTCCTTCAGGGGTATTACCGGTGCTCCTACGGTTAAGGGCTTTAGGGTTTAAGGCTGTCTGCCTTTGGTGGTTTAGGGTTGCGAGAGACTTTGCGGTTTGGGGCTGTAGGGCGTTTAGAGTTCAGGGTTGCATGTTACTTACTTGGCGTTTATGATTTGGGGGTTCAGGGTTCAAGATTGGGGATGAGAGGGTTTCTGCGTAGTTCTCCGAGAGGCTTGGGCTCTTGTTCCGGCTTGGGTTTGGTTGGCCTATTCTGGAGGAAACTGACAATGAATCATGTCAAGGACTTCCTGGCATTCCCGCCAGAGTCCACAGACGTCGTGAACGAAGCGAGGCACAGATTTCCTGCTTTGATTTTTAAGAGTATTAGGTCTGTGTCTGAAACTTTTAGGGCTTTGAAATGCTGCACTCCCTGGCATGTAAAGCTTGACAATAGCAGCAAGGAATTGGGAGCGGCAGAAGTTTTGTTGATGGGTCTAGGGTTAAAGTATGGGAACTTCGGGCACGGGGCATCCTTAATCCATGTTCCAACTTCCTGGTAGGCAGGACGGGTTAAGAGTTCATAGGATGGTATGGCGTGTGGGCTTGAGTGAGGTGCTAGGTTTCGAGTGTACGGCGTTGCATGTGCAACAAGGTCTCTAGATTTATAAGGCTCGAGGCTTGCCATTCAGGATGTTCAGACAGAGATTCTACCTGGGGCCCGGCTCTTCAAGAAAAAGCAAGGTGATGGCAACACATGGTCCTTCAAAGCATTCCTTAGTCACCCCGTTCATGTAAACCAGAGTTGGGTTTTCATTGCTGTCGGGGTGTGGTTGTAGAAACTCTTGGATTTCAGGGCACTGGGTTCCTGGCCCATGAGGGCAAAGTCAGACACTAGGAGAGAGCAGCCGGACCGGTCTATGAGCTCTCGAAGACTTTCAGAGCCTGCTGAAAACTTCTGAAAGGATGTGAACAGATGGAGCAGCTGTACAGTAGCTGTTCTATTCGCACTATGGACAGCCATCCTGATTTGTAGCTTTCAGGCACCCACCCTGCATGAGCGGTTCTCTACTTTGAACCCCTTTGGCCGCCGAAAATAGTCACCAGGAGTATTCTTAGATCTAGCCATCCGCACAGTCGGGAGGCTTGTGTTTGACAGCGCCGCTTCTTCCAGCCGCTTCGTTCTCTTTCTGCGGGACCCCGTTCATATTCTGGCTGACAATATATTATAAAGTCTGAGACCCCAAACCCTAAACCAACAGCTAAAGCTTCCACGCACGAGCATCGTCCAGATAAGGAGCCGTCCGCGGTTTACGGCTTGTCACTAACCATTTGATGCATAGCTTTCGGGCAAATTGGCACTGAGAATTTATGTTTCGATGGTTGCATGTTGCGGGGTTCCCATACACCCTAAACCCCAAACCGGTTATGCCTGGCATGTCCGAGTTGTGAGAGCGTAAACCGGTTACGTTCCGCATTGCCTCTTTTAGGTCCGTGGCATCATGGGCTTTCAAGGTCGCTTGCTGCAAGTCTCCAAGCTCTGAAGTTAAAACCATGTAAGCCCTAAATAGGGGGGGTTTAGGGCTTACCTGGGCCGTATAAAACCTTGCTTTTTTGGGGTTCCAAATTCGCATTTGCCTCTATCAGAATCAGTCCTTCAATTCACAGGGTATGTTATGTGGGATCCTGGTGGAGCCTCTGCAATGAGGCTGTGGGCTTCAATGTGGCAGTGTACCCTGGGCGGACTCATCACGCGTGCACTACTTCAAGAATAGAACGTACCAGCTGATTATGGGGTCAAAACCTGCTGTTTTGGAAGAGAGAGAGGGAGAGAGAGAGAGAGAGAGAGAGAGAAAACGAACCTACTATGTTGCAGGGTTTGGGGCTACATCTAAGTGCTGAGCCCTGCTTAACTCGGTAGCCTGTGATCGACTTGCGAATGCCCTCTACTCAACCTCACAGCCCGCAACATCCCGAGCCTTTGAACCGAAAATGATGACGCCTCCATGCTCGCGTGGAGTTGCTAGTGGCGATTTGCATGTAAAGTGCAGAAACACATGAAACAAAGCCACAGCAGAACGTGCTCAAACATGTAGACCCGCAGATGCCTAAAAGGCCTACATGAACACCTGTATGGCAAGCGTCAAAGCACCGCATAAAAGCAGAAGGAAACTAGCAGGTATCCGGCCCTGGCCTAAGACCTGGGCCGTTTCCCCGTAAAACTAAATCGGAAGCCATAGATAAACTGAGCCCTATAGACTATGAAGCCTCAAACCCCTCATAGAGCTTGAGGGAGGAAGCCAGCGCCACGAGGACCCGCGAGATGTCGTAGTCTCCGCATGCCAGCATCCAGGCAGGTCTAGGGAGACTTCTATCCAGGGTTTCGCAAAGCTCTAGTAGCTCTAAGGTGCCCTGTTATCTTGACATCTTGCATTCTAGCGGCTTTCGCAAAGAGACTTGTAGCTTTAACGATATTTCGGTTTGGCTTCCTTCGAAGAGTCATGATACACCCCAACATGCCCCAAAACCCTGTTCTAAATATGAAGGCAAAAAGGCCTCCATGTTGGTGCTTTTGGGAAACTCGGCAAGTAAGCTCGGGGCCTAAACTTTGCAGGTGAGGAGTTGGTGCTTGTGGTTTAGCTAAAGAACAGGGTTCAGGGTTCAGGGTTTGCGCGCGGACTTCTTGAATCCTGTATTGAAGGCCAAACAGTCCTCAGGTGGATGTGGCGCAGCGTTAATCTGAGAAACAGTCGTGTAAGCAATGCAATTTGTGCAATAGCCCGCTCCTCGCATATGATTCGATGCTGTGCAGTCTTGTCTGCATTTTTGGCTTACCGTTTGCTTTCTTATCGGTGTAACCCTAAACCTCTAAATCGAACCCAACAACTTTAGCAATTGCGTCTCCAGCCCAGATGTAGTGAATGTAGTGTTGAGAACCGCGGATCCTATAGGGCTTAACTTAAGTCTTAAGCCCTATAATCCGTAAGCCTCAAAGTGTCAGCGCCGAGGGGTGTTAAACGCTTGAGGGCAGGCCTCGCCCAGAAACACACGTAAGATTTTGTTTTGAGAGACTTCGAAGGGTGAGCTGGTTGTTGTAGATCGAAGTTTCCGGCGAGGCAGCTCTTAGCCTCATATCATCTTCTACCTGTCGGCCGTTTCTACTCCTCATCCCGTCTTTTTCGCTATCCGACCACTCCAAGCCCGTCTTGCTCCGAGTTCAGCGGGGGATTGCTGCATCCGAATCTGTCATGCCTTTGCAAGTTTCTCTTCCGTTTGCTATCTACATGCTAACGGCTACACCTTCTAATTTTCTAATGGCTTCCAGAGATCCCACGGAAGTGTTCGGTAAGAAACAAGTTTGGAACGCCCTAAACCCCAAACCCTAAATAATTCTTAGACTCTAAATCGACTTGAACGGGCTTGATGTGCAGGAACAGGTCTAGAGACGACCCGGCTTGGGGCCAAAAGGAAGTCCACATTTCCGTGGGCTTTGTAGCCACGGAAGCCTCAACCCCCACAGAAACCTAAATCAAAAAAAGCCCCCAGTCGAGCCCTGATCCCCCCCCTCCCCTTCACACTAAGTTTGGCTTAGGGTGCCTGCACAGGACAGTATGGGACCTCCTGCGACAACTTAAACCTCTTCCTTGTGCAGCAGATCCGTGCCATTTCAAGGCCTTCCGCCTGCCGGGTCGAGCTATTCTATAGGGGCCTAAATCATTACCAAGACTATTTTTGGGGGGTTCCTGGTTGCGTATGATTATAGAATTATAGTATTAACATACCCCGAAACCCAATTCGATATAAAGCCCTTGTAATACAGCAGCGGGTCTGACTCATCAGCACAGACAGTAATGACTCCCCGAAGACTGCGGCTGTACTGTACCCCCTAGAAACATCTGGTCCATTCAAATTCGGGCTCCTGTACCCTAAACCCTAAACCCCTAAACCCCTAAACCCTTAAACCAATCTAATACGACACCTTGAAAACCCTAAACCCAAGCATTTGAGCTTCAATACCAAAAGCGTAACAGGGCCAGGGCCGCAAGGGGTGGAATGTAGGCTCTACATAAGGGGCCCGTTCTACCTTCAGGTACGGTTTGGACCAGACCCAAAAGTGGGGGTGCAAAGCCCTCGTGCAAAAAAAGGCTTCAGAAGGCTTACGCTGTGACTCAAGGGAGCTTGGGGGCCTTACATGGGTATGCGATGGATATGTCTTCCTGGAAACCGGGCTCGAAGCTCGAACCTCCACTACGAACAGGGTTCTTTAGGTACCTCAGACTTAACAGGTAGGCGCTCAGATTTCGGGTTAAAGGTGCTGGGTACTTCGTGCTTACATCTGGGTGATACGTAGGAGGGCATGAGAGAGCAACCCACACAAGATCCACGAGTCCTGGCCATCCATGAGTTCCAAATCTTCCCTGCATCACCTCAAACCCCCTCCCACCCTGGCTAAGATGGACGGATCTTCGCTATCGCATCTTCACTGAAATGCAGCAGCAGCATCCGAAGAAAGTCGGAGTGCTCCTTGGCCGCTACTCTGAAGTTTCGAGCCTGGGGGGGTTTAGGGTTTAGGCTTTACGTGGTCAGAGATAATCGCCCTGCTCGAACAGTAGATAGAAGCCAGCAGGCAAGTACTCGATATCCGGCTGCGATCACGTAACGGCAACGATGCGCAGTACTCAAAGGTACAGCTCAAAGTTGTTTTTCTCCGTCGTTCCCTCCACATGTCACAATTAATGGGAAGAGGATACTCTTGTTTCACGGCATTGCGTGATAACCAATATGATGCCAAGCAAACAAGAAGTTCACAATACATCATGTCTCCCTAAACCCTATAAACCCTAAACCCAGTTACATGCCCGCTCTACCGGGCCACTAAGCGCAAGCACGGGAAAGGGCCCTTAAAACAACAAAAACAGTTAGTTTACGAAGAGGGTTCAATGAACCCGGAGAGACCTCCCAAGTTGAAGGTTCTTTTACGACGATTTCCACCAGAATGCCACGGACACGCTGAACTCTTTGCGCCAGTTCATGCGTCTGCCACACGGCCTCGATCGACGCAGCGCTTTAAGGTTGAGGGCTTGGGGTTCAGGGTTTAAGTTCAGCAAGCGCGCCTTCGATCATCGTCAATGATTAGAACGGGTTTTGGGGTATTGGTATAGTGGCGGTATACTTACAAGGAGACCTCTTGCCTACCCAGTAACATCAACTGGACAACAAAGTCCAACCCCAATAACTGGCATAGTTGGCATGCGAGGTCCCCCACCCAACTCTTTCGTTGTTTGGTTTGAGTTTATGGTGCAGTATGCATCCACACCTTAATTGGTCTAAGTGTTTGGTACTAACAACATTCCCTTTTTCGTCCTCAATATGGTTCTATTTTATGGTATAGTGCACCCCACGATCTGACTTATTCCGATCATTGAGCCTCCTCTGTTTAGGCCCCTCTGCTTGCACGAGGTCTTCGCTTGAACTGGATCTGCAGTCCTTGGCATCGAAGGTTGCAAAGCCGAGCATCTGCTTGGCCGGCGCGGTTCTGCCTGAACCCGGGCTTTAGTTCAGTTTGTGTTTTGCTGTGACTTTGGGGGGTGTAAGACTTTAGGGTTTAGGGTTGGCATGGCCCCACCGTCAGCCTTGAATGCTTGTGTGATGCGTATGACAAGGCAGATGGGTTCTGTAGTAAGGAAAATTGGTATAAGTGCTTTCTGGCAATCCTTTCATGACTACGTTTGGTGGTCTCCGTTGATTGTGCGACTGCCCTGTTGGCTGTTGCCTGTTGTGTTCTTGGGTTAGTGTAGTTCACTCTGGACTTATTGATGCTGCTATCGTCTTAAATCCCAATTATTGGCACCGAGGCTTAGACCTAAAGCCTCAGACCCCCAAAGCCAGAAGCCCCCGAAGCCCTGAACCCCCAAACCACGCCCAAAGCGCCAACCCAAAGCCCTGAACCGTTTCGGGTTTAGGGTCTAGGGCTTAGGGTGTAGGGTGGTTGTTCGGATCCTGCTGTCATTCTGCAGGCTGTCCTAAGGTCAGTGCTGCCCCAGACTTGTCGTGGGCCTTGTCACACTTTTGCGAGTGCGAGAGTCGAAACTCCAGCGTGACCTTGTCGACTGTAGATGTAGGAGCCGAAAAAATCAGTATTCTTCTCTAAGGTTCCTTAGTACAAGTATACTGTACAGGAGCCCAAAGCCCTATTCTGGTCATTAAGGCCCCTACATAATTACACCGAAAGCCTACCCCGAGGGCTACTTTGCGGCTTCGTTGGCCCGGATTATGAAACAGGAGCCGGCGTTGCACGTTCTTTAGGGTTTGGGGTATAGACAAGTGCGAGAGTCGAAACCCTAGACACTGTGTATAAGCGTCTATGACCCTTCAACCTAAATCCGAAACCCGCCATAGGCTTGAAATCCTGGAGGCTTAACCTGATGATTCCCATCAGCGGAACAGCGAACCGAAACGGGGCCCATAGAATGAATACATGGGGCCCTAACTGTCCACCTATACTACTCCTTAGCGTTCCCTGTTGTAACTAGTGATCTCAGTAAGGTTTCTGATCTAGTTAGCAACGCTAGTCCTTAGGGTTCCGTAGTATGTATATAAGGCTTCAAAACCCTAAACCCTAACCCCTAGAACCCTTAATCCCCAAACCCCCGAAACCCCTAAAGCCCAGAGCCTTGACTTTTCAGGCCTCTGCACCTAAGGCCCTTTCCTAAACCTTACAACCCGGACAGGAGCTGTCCGCGGAACTGGCGGACCCCTAGCATGCATAGGGCTTTGGAGTCTTGGGTTTTGGCGTGTTAGTGTGTGTCGAGAGCTTAGGGGGCTGACATGCCTGAAGGATGGCTTGTTGGTGCTGTTTTTTTTTTACGTAGTTTTAGTGCTAGTTCGAGTGTTGGTTAGAGTCAGTGTAGTTTTTTGTGCTTCTGGTCTTATGATCCCTATGGCCTTCTAGGGCTTGGGCGTTGGGGATCGTAGCTTGCGGTTTTCAGGGCATCTAATTGAGTGTGAGCCGTGAGCTGTGCAGCGATTGGAGCTTTGCTGACACTTCGTTCCAGACGTTCAGATACATATGCTGAATTATTTATTCAATAGGTTTCCCCTTTTGTGTATGTATACATCTACACAGTTATGTGTGCCTATCCGTTCGCTTATATCATTAACTTTTCTTAGCGACAAACCGGAAACATCCGTGACGACGGCGTGAAGAACCTCTATGCCATGCCCTAAGGGTCCAAGTACCCATTATTTAAGGACTTTGGGTACTTAAAACCATAAAAAACCCTAAACCCTATACCCTATAAGGACTACTTGGACCCTAAGGGATGGTTGCTAAAGCATTCCCCCAGCTTGTAGCTCTTGGGGCGGGAAGAGCCAATCACGAAGGAGGGTTTCGGGACTTAGGGCTTCGGGACTGAGAGCTTCGGAAGTTTTTAGGGCTCCGGGTTTAGAGGGTGTTCCGGCTTGACATTTCGGATGCCTGGGGGGAGAGAGAGGGAGGGTGTGGGGTTCAAGGCTTTGGGGTTTAAGGTTTAGGGTTTTCAAAAAAGGTTGTCTAAAAATTATATTTTGGGTTGGAGCAATCAGTTTTTTTATGTACCCTAGAAGTCCCTGCGTAATGTGCCCCCAAGAAGTACTTATATTGATTTTACAATTTTCCCTCAAAACTAAGCCCCCGTTCTATTCCTTCACTCAAGGCTTTGTGCTATTTGGAATGCTGTCTTGACGCAAACTCGAGTGCATGGCCTTCGAGCCGCCCTCCCCGAAAAGATGCCTTTGGGTTTAGAGTTTAGGGTTTAGGGGTCCGAGCGCACAAGGATCTAGGCCTTAGCAAACCAAGCTTATAACATACATCTTGCATGCATATATATATATATACACACATACATTCACATAGATATGCACGCATGTATGTATGTATTTGTTTATGTATGTATGTATGTATGTATGTATGTATGTATGTATGTGTGTATGTATGTATGTTTGTTTGT
>CAJNDV010026792.1:16541-36046 GCA_905221635.1 Symbiodinium sp. CCMP2456 | reverse complement strand
GCTTCGCGAACGCTTGCAGACGCTTGCGGACGCTTGCGGACGCTTTGCGAACTCTTTAACGACGATCCCTGGTCAACGATTGGACCCCTGGACCCCAACCTTTGAAACGAGAACCCTTCTGCTGCGCATTCGGGAAAAACTATATTGTATCGCCTCTCATTCCTGGGTCAAGTGTTTGTGCACAGGCTGCCGCCCTGACCTGAAGCTGTCCCGCTTGAGTGGGGTTTAGGCTTCAGGGTTTAGGGATTAAGGTCACCATGAAAGTGCATAGTATGTCCTTAACTAGCCGTAAACCCTACAAACCTATCCCGATACGGTTAGAATCCGAAGCGGTAGTTACTTATCTTCGTTTAGATTGTCAGCTATCTCCCCTATATAGACTTTTTGGGATACGGCCGGTGTAGTTGTAGAATCTTGCGAGCAGCGGAAGTCGCTTCACTAGCTATGTAGCAAGTGCACAACGTGTACAGGAACACGTTGTTGTTGTATGGGGAGAGCCGTTGTTTTCACGCCAGCTCGCCGTAGAACTTCCTCATGAAAGCCCCAGGCCAACTCTGAAGGTGTTACTATGTTTGGTCACGTGACTAAGGGCCTTCTTGTCGCGACCCCTAGAATTCGAACAAAGGGGTTTGGAGTTCCCAAGATGGTGCTTTAAGCCCCGTCCCCTCAACCCATGGGGCCACGAGTAAGGAAGCCTACCCGACGAGTCTTGGCAAAAGAGTCCTCGAAGTTCAGAAATCCGTGGAATGCCGGTGTCTTTAGTAAGTCTGGTTTACGAGGCTTGAGGATTTGGGTGTACTTGCAAATAGGGTCATGGGTTCAGCTATTGCCGATGGTTCAGAGTTGAATGAAAGGGTGGGTTTGCGCCCTGCTAAGCCCTAGACTAAACCCCAAACCCAAACCCTTCCAGAGCCCAAAACGCTTGACATCCTAAACTCTAAAATCTCAGAACTTGAGTTTCAGAGCCATCCTTCCTGCACCCTTTCATTGAACTTCGCTTTCCCTACTGGCCCATGGCCTCAACAGCGAAGCCTGAAAAACTGGAGGCATTGTCCTCCTTAGGGTCCCCATAGTCTAATGCTATAGTATGATTGTTAAGGCCCTTATGCTATCACGCCCCCTATACTTCCCAGTATGTGTTCTTTGGCAAGTCAGGTACTAGTGTAGTAGTCTTTTGACACTGGGCTCTTAAAGAAAGCGTCATCCTGCTTGCGGCTGTGCGCCTTTATATTAGGGAATTACGGTATGATCTACTTTTGCGCGAATACATTCGGGAACTATTATTATGCCTGGATCCAGGTCATTCCTTCATAAGTCATAAGCCCAAACCTTGGGCGTTGCATGGGTGTCTGGGTGAAATCCACAGCCGAGAGCCACTACCAAACCACGCACCCAGAGCCGTGCACCCCACGCCCTCGATCCTAAATCTTGAATCATTTACCCTAATACTTAAATCCTAAACCCACCCACAACCCTAAACCCTTAATCCTCAACCCGAAACCCGAAGCCTGAAGCGTTTCACCCGCCACAGCCGATGAGTTAAGCCTCACCAGGGTGTGAGCATTTTCTGGAGTACGCAGGCAGATGCAATAAATGTTTGAGCAAAACATGAAAGACCCTGGAATCCAAGCTACATGTGAGGCATCATCCGTTTCGGAATCCTTTTCAGCTTCCAATCAAAAAATCTTGAGGCGCAGCACCCCACCTGAAAGGAACAATGGCTTGAATCACAAGCCAAGACCCAGGCCCAAAACCCCAACGCAGAAAAGAACACTTGGTCAAGTGATCGCTATAGAATCCTGAATAGTTAGTACATGCTGGAATATACCCATGTCCCTATTCTAACCATTATAGTGCTATCGTTATCGCCCTTACTACTATTGCTATGAATAGTTGCGTAGTACATGTTAGAATATACCCCAAATCCCTGTTCTAACAATTATATCGCTATCGTTATGTGCGAGTGTGAGAGTCGAAAGCCCTAAACCCCCCTAATTTCATAATGGCTTTTGTGCCCCTCGCAGCAGTCAGCTCTCAGGCTGGCCGCTTGGCGCTATGCCTGGGAGCGGGCCGGATGGATCCCGGTCGCCATCTAAGGGTTTAGGGCTTAGGGTTTAGAGTTTAGGGCTCAGCCCTGCCTGCCTGCCTGCCTGCTTGCCTGTAGCATGCGTGCATGTATGCATACATACATACATGCATACACACAACAGAGGACTCTCTCTCTCTCTCTCTCTCTCCCTCTATATATATATATATATGGAGAGATTCATTTGGCAACGGTGCAAAGCCTTGCTGACACTTTGTCAGATAATTTCGACTGCTTTCTCCTCGTAACTGATCCCAGCAGCCTCCTACGAGTCCAGCCAACGCGTCTTTCTACATGTCGAGCATGCTTGAATGCAGAGGCTAGACAGGTGGGGATGGGGAACTGAGTGGCCAAAGTCAGTCTCAGTTTTGGTTTTGCATCGGGTTTATGGAGTCTCGGTTTAGGCTGGATTCTTTACGTTTAGGGTGTAGCACATAGGCCCATTGGTTTACACCGTTATCTACTAGCTTTCGCCCTTCAGCAGTTTAGTTGTTCCCTTTTATACCTGGACCAGATGACAGCTTTGGTTACTTTGGTTGTGCCACCACTAAACCCTACGCTCGATGACGCAGCGAGGACAACCCGTATTCTGAACCTCAGCCATGCGCAGCAGATGCCCGAGTTCGAAGATTTCAACCGGACGCTGTGGACGCAGGTCGGAAGGGTTGGGGGTTTCGCGGTTATGTGGCCGCCCTTTTTAATAGGGCCCTCCCCCCGCAACCAAAAGTTTTTGGCTTTAATCATCTGGGATCCGTGACCCCCTGGAGCAAGGTTCGGTGGATTCGGGGGGCTCGTGAGTTGGCTTGGGGTCTGGGTGATTTTGGCTAAGTTAGAAGGGAATTGGGGGATCGCAGGGTGTGTAAGGCTGGCTTGGGGTCTGGGTTGGGTTGATTTGGTGAAGTAGAGGGGGTTTGGGAAGTTTAGCAGGTTTCGGTGCTTAAGGTTTAAGAGGGTTCTGTAGGTTTCGGGTGGTTTGGGGTGGTTTGCTTAGGCTTAGGTTTTAAATAGGAAACTTGGTGAAAAAACGCCACAATTAGGTTTACTTAGTAGACAGGCATTAGACTACTAGTAGCAACTAAAGCAATTTCCTGAGTCTCTACTACAAAATAGCAGCCGAAAACCAGGAAATGATTGCTTTAGGAGTCTACTTAGACGGTTTCGGGTAAGTATATACTTACAGTAGTAGTAAAACAATCATATCCTGTGCATTTCCTGAGTGTGGCGACCTCCAGCAGCATTCGGCCTCAGTACAAACCTTAGGTGAATGCCACCTAGAACCCGAGCCTAAACCCTAAACCCTAAACCGAAAGCCTCGGAAAGCTTAAGGTTTCTGTTCTCAGCCCAAAGACCTAAACCGCCTAAACCTTATAAGGTAAATCCCACCTAATGCCCGAGCCTGAGCCTTGCTAAACTCCTAAACCCCGTAGACAGCCTCGCAATGCTCAACAAAGTCAGGTCTTGGTTTAGGGCCAAGGGGGGCTGAGATTAGGCTCAGGAGGGATTGGGGACTTAGGCTTGATGGCGGGTTCGGGGTCTAGGGAGAGTTGGAGGGTGGTTTTAGGGTTCAGGGCTTTAGGGTTCGCGGGGGTCTAAGGTTCAGGCTTAATAAAGGGAGGTTGAGATGAGGCTCCAGGCTCAAGGGGATTTAGGGTTTAGGCTTAAGGGCGGTTTCGGCTTCAGGGCCAGGGTTTTGGGGTTTGGAGCGGGGTTTTAGGTCGTGGCTGATTTCAAGATTGACCATATTACAAGAAGAGAAGCAACACAACCAAAAAAAGTTGCCAGGCAACGCATCAAATTAGGCCGTCCTTTTGTTTGGTCCCAGCTTGAATAAGCCAAAAAACGCATTCAAGAGGCACGCTGTACCTAAAAGGGTCGCCGCATTTCAGGTTTTATGGTTCGGGGCTTCCTATCCTCGCTGTACCTAAAAGGGCCGCCGCATTTCAGGTTTTATGGTTCGGGGCTTCCTATCCTGAAGCTTCAACTCTGCAGCTACCGCAGACTTTATCCGTATCTCCCATGCCTGAACGGATCTGCAAGATAACCTTTGTAAATGTCCGTGGATTACATCAAACCCATGCAGCCAAACTGCAGCCGGTCAGGGTTAGTAAAAACCATCGACCCACGATGTGTTTCTTCTGTGTTCTTGCCCAGGAGCTTCGTTAAACGTTCAGCAAGGACGGCAGATTCCGTCCGCATCACATATCACTACCATGTTAACTTAAACCGACAAGCGGCCAGTTGTTGACGAATCACTGAGAGACCTGTGGGATATTGTCGGATGTTAGGCGGCTTGTCTTTGGCTCTTGGGCTCTTTTAAAAGAAGGTTCCAAACCTGTCATGGTTGCGCAACAGTTTAAGATTGTACACCTGCTCTATTCTGCCCTGTCTAGGCCTCTAGAGTTGTTCAGGGATGTGGGAATATCAGCAGCCAGGAGCTCAATACAGACCCCAACTCTCAGAGTATCAGACTATCAGGACCCTGATTACACGTTCTCCAAATTTGAGATGTCTCGTTTTCACAAAATTCCTGACTTTAATCCTGAGCCAAAAAACTTCAAACCTTCTCACGTACTCCTGCTGTGCTTAGGGACTTGCTGCTGCCTGTTTTGGAATTGCACTCAGCCCGAAGAGTGTCCTGAGTCCTTAGTGGTACTACAACAGTTAGGGCTCGTGGTTGCGATGGTGTCGCATGGAGTGCCGCAACTAGGGGCCAAGCACAGTCTGCGATCAGGCCCCCCAGTAACAAGAAACGATACCGCCGGGCAAGGTGCCGCTGGGTCAGGGCTATGAGCACCTTGGCTGCTGATCCTTCATCAAACCCCAAAAAACCCCAATAGCCGAAACGTGAGATCCCGAGCATCTCCGAGAGCCCTGCCGCAGGAACCACCATGGTATTTTGCTGGAAAACACCTCCTTCCAGTCTGGCTTTGCCCTGTGCCATTTTGAGCCCAGGTATGATTTTCAATGCTACATCCGCTACTTGGCAATGGCGGCGGTCGGAGGCGGCTGGATGTCTGACTACGACGTCATCCCCACATACCTTCCACCGGACGTAGATGCTTGTCTTCATGTTTTTTCCTTCGGAAAGTCGCGACTGACTAGTCCCTGCGTTGATGCTTTAGCGAAGCCTGACGTGGATTTACCGAAGATCATCTCGATGGTGATTTGTGTTGTTTGTGGCTGTGGGGCTTGACACTGGAGGCCCACGTTCATGAAGAAAGAGCCCTAAGCGCTAAACCCAAACCCTTAATGGCCATAGCGAGTCTGAGGTCAGGATCAGCCAGGGCTTTTGGGCGCATGGCTTCAAGCTGGGGTTGAGTTCAAGATAGCCTGGATAGATGGACCAGGGTCGTGCCTCATGAGATATATGTTGCACCTCATGAGGAACGTTTCCATACTTTGAGACTTTGGGATCAGGTACCGGGCGGTGTTTTGCCTTCATATCAGACAGGGCTTTAAAAGTTGGAAGCAGCCGTGCAGAGTCCTCTCAATAATCTCTTCATCGCTGCCAGGTGCGGCTCAAGAACATCCCGAACCCCTAACCTATAAGATTCTGGGGGGCTCCTCTTTATAATTATTATAGTATCATATACCCCGAAACCCCAAGGCCCCTACATTACAGATTCCCACACCCTGAACCACCGGCCCCAGGACCCGAAGGCCCTGAAGTGTACGTAAGCCATTTAACTTGATAAGGTCCCCTGTACCCAACGAACACCTGCCGCCTGCAAGCCCAGCTTTCCGGATTTAGGGTTCAGCGTTCCTGGACCCTAAACCCTAAACTATGGATCCTCGCCTGGCTTGTCCGAGTGGTGAGAGTGTAAACCCTCGTTTCTTGTGTACTGAGGAGCTGCCAAATCGTGGGACCTTCACAGTCTACCAGTATCTTGGGACACTTATAGCTGAAGCTCATCATTCTCCTCATGCTCTGAACCTGTCGTATACTTTAAGGGCCTTATAATTAGAATAGGGTTTGGGGTATATTATACTATATTTATAATAAGGAACCCCCGAAACCCTATTCTAATTATTAAGGCCCCTACATTAGGGGATCCCAGCACGAATCGTCCTAAATCCAATATCTTGGGACACCTAGCACGGGGCTTCGTGTGTAGGTCTTAGGCCTGTTGACACCATCGGGCCCAACACCGGCCTTAAGTTGTTGAATATGGCCGAGCCCGGAATAACGAGCCGTATGTGTGTGTGTGCATAGTTGAAAGACAGAAACAGAATTAACACGTTAAAAAGATATGTGCATGTACAGATGGTTCAAGCTATCCTTCCGGGCCTTCTCGCTCAATCTAAGTAGAGCTAGGGTCTAGGACTTATGGTTTTGAAACACATTTCCTACGTTGCGTACTTGCGGTTCAAGGCCTCCGACAGGTTAAGAGCCTTCGGGGCATCCTGGGCGACAGGCAACCCCAAAAAAACAACTGTGGGTTGTTTAGGAAGTGGAGGCATTCACTGGCGAGAATCCTAACTAAAGCCCTAGACCTAAAAGCTTTAATCCTGAAGTCAAATGTGCATTTTTTTAAAATTTTTGACCCCAAATCTCCAAATCCCCCACTTTTTGGAGATCCTCAAGCTCACCTTGAGTTGTTCTAGGATAACCCATTCTGATCTTGGGATGTTGGTGAGTTTGGCTGGGTTCTCCTGCAACGGCTGGGGATCCGACCCAGGTTCCACCCTGATTCTAAAACTTGTGCCCTAACCCTACACTAAGATCCAGGTTCCAGCCTAAACCTTATAAGCTGAGACCTAATATAGGGGCCTAAATAATTACTAGCATTATTATGGGGTTCCTTATTGTAGATATAGTACAATAATCTGCCCCAAAACCCTATGCTAATTATACAGGTCCCTAAGTAAGAGGTATAGGGTTCAGGGTTTCAGGGTTTCGCGACTCGGCGTTCCACGGCTTTGAGTGCTGAGAGGATGCCGTCACTAACGCGGCATGGTTCAAGGCTTCTCTAGGGTTTGAAAAGGGTTTCTATAGGGTTTAATTTTTACAGGTTTGTTATAGGTAATGTAGGTTTATAGAGGGAATCTCTTTAAACTTAAACCTCTCAGCTCCGAACCGTTGCGCGAAGCCTGCTGTACACGTAGCCGGATAGTAACCTTTGAAAGGAACCCGTATAGTAGTTATAGTAGCCCTTAACAGAACCCTTATCGTCATCAGGAACCCTTGTGAGAGTACCTTTATCGGAACTTCCGAAGGGGCGGTTCTTGGCCTTTGCCCCCGGAAGCATTCAGGCGGAAATGTCGAGTTTTGAACATCCGGAGTCCGAAGCCTTGTAGGTTCCGGGTGATTTCAAGAAGCCCGGAAGAGCCCCTCTGTCTGAAGCCACCCCTGTCCAAGGCAACATGTCCCAGCCCTTATGTCTGGATCCAAAGAACAGTGGCAGAAGGTGGCCAGGACCTGCTTTTCGGTTTAGCAAGCACTCTGCGACTTCACCAGAAAATTCCTTAGTGGCTGAGTAGGTAACCTTTCACCTTTTGGGGCTCTTATAATCCTACTATAATTCAAAAGGTTAACCTTTTTGGGGCTAAGGTACTCAGCCCCTAAGATTCCGTCTTTAGGCTGACAGATCTTCCGAATCCCATCTGCAGGAGGCTATTGGAGAAAGGGGTGAAGAACGGCCCTTGGGCTGCATAGTCACATTCCTGGCCGTAGGGGTTGGCGTTGACGGTTGGCTCATGTCGACATTAGGCTTGTTCTGGACCTTTCTGAATATCCTTTTGAAGCTATCATCTTGTATACTATATCTTCTATACTGTATATATATATATATGTATATATGTAGTATGTATGTTAAACATATATATATATATATATACATACATACATACATATAGATAGATAGATAGATAGATAGATAGATAGATGGATAGATAGATAGATAGATAGACATGTTTTCGGGCGTTCGGGATCATGCTTCCAGGTTGAGCTGAGCCGAGAGGGGAGCGTGAGTCTCAGTGTGGCGGGAATTTCAGAATGAGGAACCCTGGTATAAACTTAGTCTAAACCAGACTTGGGGTTTAGGGTGTAGGGCTCCTCCTCGAAAATGAGTTTAGGGGTTTAGGGTTAGGGTAGCATCCTGATTCTAAGCGCCTTTCGGAACGAAGCAAACAAAGCCTTACTCTAAGATCGCAGTGTGCAAGCGTGCCTGCTCTGGCATGTAGAGGGCTTTAGGGATTGTTTCAGGCGTGTCCAGGCTTTAAGTACGGGTTTAGGGTTTAGGGAACCTTACAAGCGATCTAGCACAGAATTTTGTAGCGAGAATGCTAAGGCTAAACGCGAAATCGAGCCGCCTCAAAGCCCTTGCACAAGAGCCCTTCCCGACGAAGATAGGTAAAGCAAGACAATGTAGAAGCTTGAATGATTGGTGATACTATTCCTTGAAGTTCCCTGTCATAAACATACCAATTTATGGTCTAGAACCTCCCCTCTTCTGATTCTGAAGCCGAACCAACGGGGCTCGCTCAGGCTCTCCTGGCCACCTTCGGGACCGGCTTTTCTCCGACATGCACTCCATGGAGGAGCACACGGCCAAACAAGGGAAACTTTGTGTGTTTGGAGAGGAAGGTGTTCAGATGAGACTGTTGGGGTATTGACTTGGCCTTCAGTTTTCAAGCTTCTCACTCGTTGTGTGTGTTCGGGCTTGTGATTCTACTTCGTGTTTAGAAGGCAGGTCCTCCCGAGAGAGACAGAGAGATACAAATATATGTATATATATATATAATATAGTATACATACACCTCAAAATTCGGTGAGATACCATTTGAGAGAGGCTAGACCCTAGACCCGAAACCCTCATCAGATTCCAAGATCGGGCTCGAATCATGGGGAGTTCAGCTTCGGCTGCAGCGGCGGGCTCAGGTGGAGCTTAGCAGCTGAGTGTTGCGTACTTTGATGTCTTTGGGTTCAGAATTTAAAGACGCCCTCGACCAGAAATTCTGCAAGCTTACGCTTCTTTTGGCGCCCAAGCCACAAAACCCTCAATACCGCCCCAACGCTTGTTCTAAACGCCAAAAACCCCTTTACCCGAAACACCAATGTTATCCCGTCCCTCAACTTACAGCCAGGACAGCAACAAGAGATTTTCTAAGAGAAGCACAGGATCTGGAATGAACCTGAGCTTGTAAACGCTCAGAACTGAAGCATGCCTGAATCAGCTAAGCCCAAACAATATGCAGTCTGCTCCATGCGCGGGAGGCCCTGACTTGGGAGAAAACCCGTGAGTTCATCTTCATGAATGTGGTTGGGAGTGCAGAGGTGCCTAGGCTTCTGGGGGGCCTGAAGATTAAAGTGTATCATAAGGTTCCTTTAGGAGTGTCTACAGTTTAGAGTCCGGGGCGTGGGCCTCGATGCCAGCACGACCCAGGAAGTTTCAGAGTTCATGGGTTTTGAAGCTTTACCTGGTCGAGGGCTTAAGGTTGCACGATGAAGCTGAGCTTCAACGACCCTAACCCTAAACTCTAAACCCCGAACCAAAACCCTAAGCCCTAAACCCTAAAGCGGCTACAGCTCAAGGCCTGAACTCAGCCCGAGACTCTGCACTGAAGGCCCTCCAGGCTTCTAACTTCAGAGAGATTCTGCTTACCCATAGGCCCTGAAGTGGTTCCTTTTTGGGGTTCATGTATAGAATCCTATAAGGGAACCCCAAAAAGGAACTGAACTACTTTAGGGCCTATGGGTAGACCCCCAGGACTCCAAAGCCCAGACCCTGACACCTCCCCGGCCCAAAGCAGCACTCCGGCTCTTAGCGGTTTAGGGTTTAGGGTTTAGGGGTTTAGGGTTTAGGGTAGCAGGTACGCTGTCTCTGCCAGGTTCCAGTTCAGATACCCTGAGGGCTTCAGCAAGTAGCTTCGTAGGAGGTTCACAACCTTGGATACGTGCGTGCGAGCAGGCTTCAATAATGGTTTAGGGATTCTAGGTCACTTTTTGGAGTTGGGTAGAGCAGCTTGTAGCACTGCAACTGGAACTAAATCCTCTACCGAGCTAATTACTTGCTGTGTTGCCAACAAGAACACATGCGGAAAAGTAGCGTGTTTCAAGCTCCGCCACATCGCAAAGCTCCTTCGAGCTTTTACCCCATGAAAGCCAGTGACACGAACAAAATTCTTTGTAAACCTCAGCTCGGATGATTCTCCTCCTTCCGCTTTGATAAGCCGTCAACCTGGTATACATTACCATCAGAGATCCTCCATCTACCCTCTGTTAGACCCTAAATACTAAATACCCTTAATTTGGGACCATATACCGCTAGTTGAGGGTACTTCGAGGGTCCTGGATAACATTAAAACTACGAGCAATTCCGTGATCCTTCAGCTTCCTGGCAGGGACATGCTGGAGCACCCCTCGCAATAGCTTGCAGCATACCTGAAGGATGTGGGGAGCAGGGTAATGTAGGGGCCTTATTTCATAATTAGAAGAGGGTTTGGGCTCCTTTGTTAGTGTTATAATAATAAGGAGCCCTAACATAGTGGTAATTATTTAGACTTCTATATTACCTCATAAAGCCATAGGACATCTTCACAAAGCTCCACAGTTACCGTTCAAATTCTCGGCTTCCTGCCAAGATGTGGAAGCCTCTTCCGAAGACGCGCTGTGCTGCTCGGCGACCCCTATCATCCACAATTCGAGAATTCGAGGCAACGCCGGCTTTGCCGGATATCAGAACCCAGTCAGCGGAATTTTCTGATCCAGTGAAGCCGTGACGCCATCTAGGCACCACCATCCACATTCCAAGGAGAGTCTGGTGCAGCTCCACATACCCAAACGCCTTAACCACAACCCCCTTGTAAACGCTAAACCCGGCAACTACTGTCGTGTCGTCAAAAGCCTCTAACATCTAATAATGATAAGAACAAATAGGCATTACAATAACCACAATACTAATATTAATAACAAAGTTAATAAGTAAAAAATAATAGTAGTATTCATAGTAAGGACGTGATGAAGAGTCAGATCTCCCTGGCGATGCATTTTTCGCATGCCGCGCTGGACCAAGCAGGCAGTCGTGGGATCGCCTGGGGTTCACCCTGAGTACCCTGAGTTGAGTATTTGATAATGTTGGAGTGTTGAAGGTTTAGGTTTTAAGGTTTAGGGTTTAGGGTTAGGTTTTACACAAGACTGCTGCCAAGGGTTGTCAGGGTTTACGTCCCACGAGCAGGATTCGATCAGCGTGGGAGGTAGCAATTGGTTGCAAATTGTTGTAAGCTGATGAGGTCCTCTGATCCGCAAAGTAAACTTTTGCCCACACGCCAGTTGTAGCCTCTGCAGAGGGAGCCGGGCGCCGGGCGTTTGGACATGTTCCTTGATTAGGAGTTAGGGGTGTGGCGTCGAGGGCTCGCACATACCCGAGACGGTAAACACTAAAACGCGACCGGAACCCCTCAAGAGATACCCGGAATAGAACCCTATGGGAACCCTAAACCCTAAACCCTCAAGAGATACCCCGAATAGAGCCCTTTCGTCTCCAATAGTGAGTACACAGGGGGGTAGACGGAAGAAGTCAGTACTCACCGTAGGGCTTCGAGGCTGATAGTAGCTGAGGATAGATTTGCTGAGCTTAGTCTAGGGATCTTTACGCTTGCATACCAAATCGGGCGGTCGAAAGAAGGGCCAAGTAGGACCCTAAACCTCAAAACCCTTAACCCCAAACCCTAAGCCCCTAAATCCCTAAACCCCTAAACCCTAAACCCCTAAAAAGTAGGACTGTTTGGCTCCTCCTTGGAGAACTTGAAGGAAGCAAGACCACTTGACAGGTTAGGTTTCCTAAGCCGTAAGCCGAACAACCTTGTTTGCAGGACCCAGGGAGGACTTCGTCACGAGAGCTGCAAAGCGTTCCCGGATGTTCCCCCTGAAAATTGCGGTGCTACAGGGCTTTGTTCAGTTGTAGCCACGTCCCCATATAGTCTTTGTAGAACCTGTGCGACTCAGACTATACGCCCAAACCCTATCCTGTGTCTGCAGGCCCCTCTACTGCGGTCCTTGGAAATTCTACGGTTGGGGCTTAGATAGGGTTCGGGCCCGATGTGATCCTGCCAAGAACTGAAATCGCAGCGCGAAGACGTTTCGGGCTTCAGGGGGAGGGGATTGAGGTGTAAAAGGCTCTAGGCTAGAATCCCTTAGCCCAAGCACTACGAGCAGGAAGCCCAAATCCCAACCGATTAAACATGGACTTGCAAAAAATGCGGTGGCAGGTGTGAACATCATGCGCCGGGGGGAGATCATGACAAAAGCCGCAGATCGCTGGTGGAGTCCCGGACCCTGACTTAAGGTGCTTGCAATTAACAATCTGTTTATTTGGGTTTAAGCTTTCAGCCCTCCTGCAAAACCCTATATTTCGTTTATCCCCCCAAAGCAGCTGACGGTGAAGTTTTCAATCAAGTGGAGGGCGGCCGGACCGCCACGGGCACGGCGGTAGTATAAAAGTGCTGTTTACAATTTTCAATTTTCCACATGTTTAAGAAGGTTCGCCATTTGTGGATAGACGCGGCGGCTCGGGCCCGACGGCCACCTAGGTAGTATAACATTTGTTGAGACGTTTGAGAATCCACACGGTTAAACATCGTCACAAGCATCCTCAAGACCTGTACGTATGCTATAGCCGCTGGTCGTTGGTGATCTTTGACGAGCTGCATTTCCCTTGTCCCCCGTGACCAAACCCAAACCCCGAAGCCGCCTCCTCATGGATGTTTAGAAGCGCCTGCACGTCACAGACAAAGGAGCTGTCATGGCATGGGCACAAGCTTGCGGCTTGGCGCAGCGGGTGCTCCTACCATCGCCCATGTACACACAATGTGTAGTGAAGACAGACCTGCATTCGAGGACTACTCCATGTTGGATTTGCGGGTTAATGGTCTTGCCTATATCAGTAGCCTTGGGACTTTCTCTAGAACAGACCTGCGCTGCAGCTTCTGATCTTATAGGGCCAAGTCTTGATACTCGACGGCATGTGACTAGAGTTGGGATGGCAGAGATTCGTGCAAGGCGGCTGTGTAGGCAGGAATGACCGCGCTGTAGGTGTGTATACCTTGGGGCACAGTCTTTGTGGCAACGGCTGCTTCGCCAAACGCTTCGGGCTTGAATCCTGAGGGCTTTTGGAAGATGTAAAGGCCTCGAGACACCCCGTCCCAGCACATCTGGTTGCTAGAAATCCTCGGTTGACCATTTATAACCACCTAAATGACACACATCTTCTATCCACAGTCCGCAAGTCGAAATCAGGCTTGGTGAGAATGCGCAGTATAGGTCTCTGGGAGGTTATCCCAGCTGCCATGAGGTGTTGACATGTATTGTACCACGGACCATGCTTTTGCGCGCCAAGCCTTGTGGTTCTGAAGTTTAGGGTCTCTTGTTGTTGTTTGTGTGTGTGGATCCGTTGGCAGGTAGCTAGAGCACAGGTTGCACTACATGCTCGAGGCCTTAAACTCGAGGCCCCTCAACCTTGATGCCTAGATGCATCCAGAAGAAAAAACATCCCCGCACGGTAAAACCCGAACCCTAAACCCCTAAACCCTAAACCCTAAATCCTATAACCCCTAACCCCTAAACCCTTGAATCCAAGGCTCACCACGACATCGACGACGACAAGTGCGACAACTCCTGCGAGGCAGCGTATTGGATTTGTTGGTTCTTGGCCTCATTCCTCTGAATCGGTTTAGGGGTGAGGGTTTTAGGGTTTAGGGCCCGCAACAATCTCACCTTGAATGGGATTTGTGGCACATAGGGAAATCCGTATTTACACCGAAGACTTAACCCCTACAAGCTCGTAGGCTTCATGTTCATGGTAGTCGATGAGCTGCTAGTCCAGGAGTCGGTACACTGGGACACCGTTCTGCTGTGGTACAGCAGACAATGCTACCAACCCTGGGTCACATTAATGTAGGGGCCTAATAATTACCTATAAGGCCCTACATTAGGCCCTAGGTTCCGCACAGGCCACTAGGCCACTTTTGTATCCCGCGAGCCTGGAGTTTGCGTCTGATGGTAGCAACATGCATCGTTGAGGGTAAAGGGCCCCCCTAAACACTCCAAGATAGCCGACAGTAGGTGGTACTTGCCGACTTAGATCCGCAAGTAGGCCTTCTCGCGCTGTTGAGTCATATGTTGCCGAAGAAACCTACCTGTTCAGGGTTCCTTATGGAATATGTTTCTACAAATAGTGCCTTAAAGAGGTATGTTTTTTGGGCCACAGGTAGGGCCATAGAGTTTAGGAACATAGCTTCCCCTGCCAGTTCCAGCGTGGCGCAGCCATCGGCTGCAGCTGACTGGCGATTTGGGCCCCTCGGCCCTCGCCTGCTACAGTGGCACCCATGGGCCGCATAGTAGTTCCTTTTGGGAGTTCATATTTAGAATCCTATAAAGTAATCCCAAAAAGGAACTACTCTGGGGCCTATGGGCAGCCTTGAGCTGCTGCAATTGATTTTGTGCGGCGCAATGCTTGTATTTCAGAAGTTGCTGCACCTGTTTGGTTTGTATTTGTTGTTTTCTTTGTTTGTTGTAAACGGCCCACCGTACTAGCTGAGGGCTGTTGTCGCCTGCTCGAGCTTGTTCACATATCTTCACCCTTCCTCAGGACGGTGATGTCCCCAGTGCGCTGATCGGGTCTAGGTTGTGTAGGGTTACAAGAAGTGTTTAGATCTTTTGAGATGCCAATCCCATGATAGTAGTCTTTCAGTAAGAAAGTAAGGCAGCCCATGCGTTTTACGGTGCGGGTGCGGGTTCGGATGGCTTTGGAATCAAGCGAACAGAAGCAGTTCCCCGAAGATCCCGAAACTTATGTGTTCCAGCGTTGCAAACCATCTTCAAATCCTTGGGTGCTCTCCAAGCCGCTGACATCTGAAGCCCGCACGTTTGAGTTCCTAAGGGCGGGCGGCAACGCTACCTTTCATCTGCTATCCTCGATTGCCGCCGAGTCCGACGGGGCTTGTGCTGTGCCGGGCCGACAACGTTTCGGAAGTAGTTGGCAGTGGCAGTGATGTACTGTTGATCGAGTATGCGGACGATGAAGATAACTGTAACTATTTATGTTGAGATTGGGCGGCTGCAGATTCGGGCAAAACAGCCATGTAGATTTGGCGGGCTAGTTAGACCCCAAGTACGAGGCTCTAGGCTACATAAGCTCGAAACCCAGGATTCCAAAAAGTGCAGTTCAGACTTGCGTAAATGTCCCCAACTTCGGGGTTGTGCTTGGGCAGAAACCTCGTACTGAACCCTAACCCCTAAACCTTAAGCCGTAGCCCCCAGGATAGATGCATCTGGGTAGTTCTCTAAATTAGGGTCCCTTTTGGGGTCCCCAATAGAGTACGGCACCCATCTAAAAAGGACCCTAAAAGAGACCCTAATTTAGGGAACTACCCATATCCCTTGGGCCGTAGGAGCGGAGAGACCGTTTAGGGCTTAGGGTTAGGGTTTAGGGTTTAGGGTGCCTTGAATCACCCGGAGACTGAAGTTAAAGTAGGTTTAAACGGAAATACTTACCCCTCTTTTCCTTAGGTGCTGAGTAGGTAACCTTTAACTTTTTGGGGCTCATATAATCATACTATAATTCAAAAGGTTAACCTTTTGTGGGCTAGGGTACTCAGCCCCTGAGTTTCTGTGCTCCCTATAAAGAAACACAAAGCCATGAAGACTCCTGTTTGGTGTCTGTGGCAATGCTGGGCGGTTCAGGCCCGAAGGAGCTTGGTTCCCATATACATTGGAATTCATAGAAATATAGTTTCTTCGTATCCATCTATCTACTGTATCTATCTATAGGGAATCGGAGCCCTGTATGGAGAACGAGGAATCACAGTTGATGTTCGGAGCTCAACACCTCACCATTTTGCCGGAATCCACATGGTGATTTCCCAATAAGAGGTGGCACCGACTAGTGACTAGAGCCGCAACTGAGGTGCTGAATCAGCTGGGAAAGCTCCGCTGCTTCAGTGAGCTGAACTGTTCCTCGGACGTCACCTGCGGCAGGTGCCGTGCTTCCATGGCTCAAAGTCGGGTTTCGCCAAGCTGCACATGAGCACACAAAGATCTGGAGAGCTTGAGTCCATACCAAGCGTTTCAACTCCAATCTTCGAACGCTTATCTTGAGTAGTTATGTGTCTGAAACTGTAAGCTTTGATGTCTTGCTTGGGAAAGTGGGTATTCCAGTGTTCCAACACGGGGTGGTTGTGGAGCCAGGACCTGTGGGAGGGCATTGCCGCACATCTATTTTGCTCGGGCAGTGCTTTGGGTTTTCGGGATTGCGGTTGGGGTCAGGATACCGCCAATTCCGATGCCGCAGTCTTCCTCGTTTGTTTGGGCGCGTTGTGTTTAAAAGTTCTTTCGGCAATGCTTCGTCGCATGTTCCGGTCGACATAGACTTCTACAGCGTTAGTTTTCTGGGGTATACTATATGATGTCTCGGTAGTTAAATCGCACTTGTCAAAATTGAGATCGCTTCTGCCCCCGCCCGGCTCGGCAAACCAAGCTCTCATCTTATCCCTAAAGCATGGAAAACACCGCCTTGTGCGAGTTGCGAGTCCCGAAAGAGTTGTAAACCCAAATTGAATGGCCGTGAACCCCCAGGCTTAGGGGAATTCCGCTTATCGGGAGCTTCGGGGTTTTGCAAGTTTTTTGGGCTGCGCAGCGCCACAGTCCATAAGCAAACAAGTTATAAGCCCTTCAGACCCCCAAAGACCTTGCAGGAACACAGGTGCCCGCGTTAGCGGCCTCGTCAAAAAACCATGAACGCCTGACACCCCATGAAACCCTAGGCAAACCTAGATGAACCCCTAGCAAACTTTGTGGCAACAGCCCGAAATTCAGCGTTTAGGGTTTATGGGACTTATAATATATATATATATATATATATATTAGGGCTTAGGGGGACAACCTTGGCAGGGAGGAGATCTACTTGGAGATGCCCGGCTGGGTCTTAACTTTCAGCCGTCGGCTCGAGCAAATTCCTTTGCGGCCGTGGTTTTTGGGGCTCTGGTTCTGTGGTGAGAAGTCGGTGAGTTTGGTTATTTAATTTGGGTAGTTCCCTAAATTGGGGTCCCTCTTTAGGTCCCCACTATAGTACGGCACCCTTGTAAAAAGGACCCTAAACGGGACCCTAGTTTAGAGAATGACCCATTTGTGGTCCCCTTATCTGACCTAGTGTTCCCTAGATGTAGTATGCGTATAATCTTGCTCGAAACTCTGTTCCGAGTTTGACTATGAGAACCCAGTCTCATCTTATTTGGGATTTTAAGCCGCCCTGAACCTTAGAAGATCCCAGTTCAGATGGCACTTAAGAAAGGGACCTGCATCCTGTCAATATTTTTTGGGGGGATGTTATACTGTAGTGATCATAGACTGATCATAGACGCCCTAAGCCCTAAGGACTAGCAGGACTAGCACGCTTCTATGGGCTTCTATACGGTCTTACGAAGACTCTCCGGGGGCTCTCGAGCATACACTCCACAGAGACACCAAGTTTTCAAGTAGAACCCACGTTGCGGCCCACCGTCTACAAACAGCGCTCACTTTGGGCGATTTGGAGTCCTAGGTGTTTTTGCTTTATCAGGTTCTGTTGTACAGTACTAATAAATAATAATTTTTAATAGCACAAACCGACAGAGCTATTGAAAGCATTATGGCCCACATAGGTACAGGCCATGGTTTGGGCAAGGGGCAGAGCTCGTACTTCATCGGAGAGTATTGACTCTACTAGCTACGGCAGGCTCGTGATTTGAGATTTGCGGCTGGGGTTTAGACTTTGCTGCTTGACCTGCATACCCTAGAACCCCCAAGCCCTCCACCAGGAACATCCAGAATACGACTGGCTGCAAGCCCTCGTGGCCTGCACTGCCCAACGAGACCCAGATCATGGGTGAAGCGAGGCAGCTGCTATTGCTGTTGCTATTGCTACAGCTGCCACTGCTGCTGCTTCTGCCACTATACTGCTTCTGACGTCGACGTGGTGGTGGTGGTGGTGGTGGTGGTGGTGGTGGTGGTGGTGGTGGTGGTGGTGGTGGTGGTAGCAGACCGCGCCGACGACGACGACGACGACGACGACGACGACAACAACAACAACAACAACAACAACAACTACTACTACTACTACTACTACGACGACTACTACTACTACTAACTTACTACTGCTTCTGTGAGAGGTTCGGGTTGGCTGCTATGTGGATTGCATAGGCTGTGGCAGTTCACGGTTTTCTGTTGCGGGGGGCGATTGCGTAGGAGGCTACCGCGTGCGAGGCTTTGGATTGTATGTTTTTATTTTGAGTACCAGCATATGCCACTAACCCTAAATGAAGACCTCCTTGGGCTTCAGGCTGCCAGGGTTCCCAAGCGCCCTTTAAACGGGGTCTCCTGCCCTTCCTGTCTGGGTGCTTACAGGTGTTGCAGGCAGAAGAATCTATGCAGTTTTGAGGCATGAGGGTTTGTAAAGGATTTTTGTCGAAGAGCACATTCTGCTGGCAAGGCACTGCTATTGGCAATAGTAGTGATATACCCGCAATTGGTTGCTGTGAGGTGCTCCGGATGAGGGTGCCGATGAATCTGCGATTGACACAAAACATTCCAAGCTGACACAGTGTCGTTTGCCTTTCGCCCTCCTGAAAGTTGAAAGCGAGGTTCATAACTGATTCATAACCTACCTTTTTGCGTGAGGTGCCTAAGTTCATGCCTATGGGATCCTGTAGACAAGTAGGTACTTGGGCATCTAGGAACTGCCTGAAAGCTAAGACACTTTTGAACCCTCAACCCCGGGGCGATGCATGGTGCCATGAAAGCCCAATACCTATGCGGCTGATAAGAACCAACTGAATAAACCCTGTAGAACTTAAGCTCTCTATAAACCCTATAAGCCCAGACATGAGCCAAAATCATCAAGGCTCTACGCTGCTATACGCAGAGCCTTACACTCGGTCGACTCCGATCCTGAACGAAGAGCCCTTGAACCATCCCTTCGGCAACCCTTTTTATGGGACCTTCATAAAAACAAACAGCCAAGGTAACCAATACTCCGTCTTAGGGCTTCCCATTATGGGTATCCGGTATACTACTATGATTAGCGCCAAAACCTTGTTTTTGTTATTCAGGCTCTTCCTACAGTCGGCCGGCCGGTTCATGGTCTTCCTGCGGGTGAGCCCGGGGTTGGGTCCGAGCCACCGACCCCCAAACCCCAAAAACCTCATGCCTGGCCTGGCCTGTCCGAGAGAGAGCGCCGAAACCCTAAAGCCTAGAACTGCGCGCTGAAGGCTTAAGACTACGAAGTCGAGGGTTGTAGTGGTGTCGGGCTAGCGCTGTAAACTTCCGGCGTCTTAAGGTGGACGGGCTTGGCGTGGAGGTAACGTAGGGGCTTTGATAATTAGGATAGAGTTTTGGGGGTTCCTTATTATAATTATAGTATAATATACTCCAAACCCTATTCTACTT
>CAJNDV010026781.1:42550-53809 GCA_905221635.1 Symbiodinium sp. CCMP2456 | reverse complement strand
TACTACTACTACTACTAGCACCACCATCACCACCACCACTAGGAAACTCTGCGAAGACCATTGCAGCCATAGCGTCCCTGCTCTTCTGAGTGGAGATCGTGGGGCGTGACAAGGGACTTGAAGAGAGAGGCCATGCCTTGGGGATCGCAATCTAATGTTTCGACTCGCGCAAACGACAAAAAGCAATCTGATGATTAGGGTTTTGGGTCTAGGGGTTCTAGGGCCGGGGAGAACAAGAATAGGGGCCTAAGTAGTAGAGTAGCGTTTTCAGGGATGTGAAACGATAGGCTATAAATTATACAGGTAACAAGGGCCCCTAAACAGTAGCGTTACCAATCATTCAGGCTTCTATTATATCAGGTTGTCGTCTGGACCGACCTTACTTGCAGGGCTCCTGGTTCAAAAGAGGAGATCATACAGGCATGTACAATTGGTCTAACACTAAATCCTGTGAGAGGGTATTTAGGGATTGCAGCTTAAGGTATAGAGCTTTAGGGTTTTGGGGCTCTTGGGCTTGGAAACATCCATGGAAATCCTGAAGCCTTAACGCCCTTACCTGAAATCCAAGCACCCGCCAGCAAGGTAGCCTTCATCCTACAACATTCGAAACTCCAAAGCAACCTAGAACCTAAAACTTGACGTGGTGCTGCTGTAGCCAGGGTCGATGCCACAGTTGTAGACAACTGCCCCTCCTTCAAAATTTCGGCGGTTTGGGGTTATATAGGGATTAAGCATTCGGGTCGGATCTGGGATTCATTCTGGATCGTGGCAAGGAACAAGAATTTGTGAATGTCTGTTCGTCTTGCCCTCCTCTTTCAGTATGTCCGTATTATCAGGACATATGTGTTATTTAAAAATCTTCTGGGTGGTTTCTGTTTTGAATGCCCTGCTTCTGGTCAAACAGGGTGCCACAAGGAGACAGATGTCAGGAAAGAGATAGCAAATCGCAGGAAAGAGTGCAACGCATACCCTCCTCGCGCAACTTAGTGCTTACAACCGCTACCTTCACCTCTAACCCTTACCTTTTAAGGTTAGGGGTTTGCTGTGGTTCCCTTTTTCCCGGGCTTGGATTGTGTGCCAGCGAACACACCTCAACAACAGGGCCTTCTCTTTAAGCTGTGGTTCCCTAAACCCTAAACACGAAGCTCCAGGTCGGGGTTCAAGTCGCTTTCAGCGGCTCCGGATGTTGGAGTATGGCGCCAAGCACTAGGCACTAAACCTTTAAACCCTAAAACCCGGCCCTAAACTCTAAACTGGACAAGTCTAAAACCCTAAAGCCTAAGCCCTAAAACTTCTCAAACGAACCAGTCTAAAACCCTAAAGCCCTAAACTGTAACATCCTGGGGCCCAGCACCGCAAACCCTTCTCTTCGGTACCTATAGTCTCCAATGTAGTTCCTTTATATTCCTTTTTGGGTTACCTTATAGTAGTCTCCACTGTAATTAGTTCCTTTACATTCTTTTTTGGGTTAGCCTGTAGGATCCTAAGTATGTAAAATTGGAGTAGCAAACAAAGAAACTTCAATGGAGACTACAGGTAGTCGTAGTAGTAGTCTGGGCTTGGCGCTCGGGGGTTATGATTCTATGGGGTATCAGAAGCCTAAAACCACTGTAAACGCTACTCCAAGTGGGCGTCTATGGACACTGAGGGCACCATTGTTGGGTACCCAGAGCGCCCAATACCCCTTCATTCACGAATATACACGTGATATGTGCAATCGCAAGCATTATTTGTTCTTATTGTTCAGCCGCTAGGCGCGCAAAAGCCCTACATCATCAAACCAGAAATCAGAAAAACAAGAACCACTTCAAAACCCCAAACGCCGTTGCTGGTTGCGGGTTTGCGTAGTCACGGAACCCTAAACTTACTAAAGACCCGGCGTTGGCCCGAAATCCGCAATCCCATATCACTCAACTCAAAAAAGCACCCGAAACCCCAAAGCCCTGAGTGAAACCCTTGAGATCGTTAAGAGAACCGTTGAAAAAACTCCCCACGGAACACGAAAGCGGTCAGCCTAGGAAGCATCCCAGCGAGCAAAGCGCCCCCAAAGGAAGCGACGTCAAACCTAGATCCTCAGCACACTTTCGCGACGGGTCAATGTACCCAAATAGTATGATACTTTGGCCGTAAAGTAGTCCCTAAAAGGGTACTCTGCGGCCAAAACACACATTATTTGGGCACATGGACCCTTGGGATTACCTCCCCAATTTAGGGAGCCTTAGGCTTGATTTTAGGGTTTGAGGTTTCCCCCATCATCGCGTTTCGAGGCGTCTGTTGTTTGTTGATGGTTCTTTCTTACCAGGACTTGACCCCGCTTCCAAGGGCTTCGGCATTCAGGATTGGTGTGTTTTCGGTTTGGGGCGTAAAGTTTGCGCTTTAGGTTTTGGGGATCCGGGTGAAGGGCTTTGGGACTCGTGGCATGGATTTTAAGACCTTTAAGGGTCCTGATGGGACTTCAGTGTTTCGGAGGGTTTCGCGGCTTATGGCTTCAAGGTTAAGGTTTCGAGTTTTGGGCTTTGGGGGTTCTAGGGCATTTTAGGGCTTTAGGTTGGGGGCTTTATGTTTGTAGACTGTATTTTGCCTTGAATCCACGGCAGTGGGTTGATGTTGGCTGCCGACAGTCAAGTTAAAGTCTATTCAGCAATACATGAAAATCTCCAAAATGTGCTAAAATGCCAACCAGTTCATGGCTCCAGAGGCCACGGTCCCAAGACCCGCTGAAAAGGACCCATGTAGTGTCTCGTGCTTCGTAGCAGAGGGCACGACACCCACGACCCTAAATCGCAGAGCAAGGCACGTAGGAGAGCATCATGCCGGTCGACCAGCCGCAAAGCCTGAGTTGCCGAGCACAGGGGCCGAGCGAAGTTTCTCAAGCTTCAGCGTAGAGCCATGTCAAAATATGTCATACACCTTCGTTTAGGGGTTAGGGGATTAGGGCGCAGGGTAAAACACCGAAACTGAACCCAAAGCGGTTCCAGGTTAGCCGCTAGCGAAGCTCAGAAAGACTGAATGCTTTGAAACGCAATTAATAAGAAGCTACGGAGCATCCCAAAGGGAACGAAGGACAAGCGCGTAAAGGCAGCCATTTGCCTCCAGGCACAGAAGGGGATTTCAAAGCTCAGGGTCTTTGGAACCTGGTTCTGACTTGGTAGGTTCATACCACCGTTCAATCAACCTTTGTAAGAACAACCAGAGAACAAACTATCAATTTTGAAGCCGCCAAAAACTCATTGAGCCTAAACCGGCTGACCCTTTGAACGCTATACCCTGAATCCTCCAACCGGCCTTGGCTGGAGTGGATGCGTGAGAAGGTCAAGCAGTGCATCGCTCACAGGAATGTGCCTGGTTCGTTTTGGGGCACTTTGGATGCAAGCGGGCTCTTCCAAAGCTATGGTTTAGGGTTAAGGCCCGTGAAACCTAATGATCCAAGGAATCTGGGATCATATTCCCTAAACCCTAAACCCTAAACCGGAGACCTGAAAAGGCAGGTTTCTTGGGGTCCAGGTAGGGTTTGGTCTCAAGGCACCTCTCGAGATGCTCCAACTCTTGTTGAAGAAGTCCTTCCTGGCCGGGATGTAGATTTTAGGGTTCAGGGGTTGCAGGTTTAGGGTTTGAGGGTTTAGCTTTTCGGGGTTTATCGTTTAGGGCTCAGGGTTTAGAGAGGTTTAGGCAGGAGGGTTTAGGGTTCGGCTTTCTCAGTTCCAGTGTAGAGTACGACGAAGCTTCATGAGTGTATGCAGAATTCAGGGTCTTGTGGGGTTGTTGTCAAGATCTGCTGAAGTATGTATGAGAAGTGTTGGTTTCTACGAGGTTTGACAGCGATACATATAATGGATCCAAGGTTTAAGGGCCAGGAGGAAGTACAACTCCCGAGGTTTGAATATGGTGAGCCTCGTACATCAGGTCAGTAAGAGTCCTTCCTACAGGTCGTTATGTAAGCAACATCTTCTGCAACAACCTCTCATATAGTGGCCTGAAAAATATCGGTAAAGCTGTTCCTACAGCCTGGACTCGCTGCGCTGATGGTATATACACCCCACTCTGAACTCTGAGCCCTAAAGCACCAGAGGCTAGGCCGAAGTTTGCAGGCTTCCAGAGAATGCCGTGCTCTGCTGCTTGGGGGTTTTGGGAGAACTTAACATAGGGACCTTAGGAATTAGACTCGGGTTTTGGGGCCCGTTATACTATAAGTGTAATAAGAAGCCGCGAAAACAGTATCGGTAAGTATCTAAGCCCCTACATTAGAGCCCTTTGGATATAGAGACTACGAGTCTCCGTGGGCACATGAACCGAATCTAAACAAACATGACCCAAGGATCCCGGTGCCGGATGATGAAGGCCACAAAGACGGCACTGCACCGTGAACCCATGTAATCTAAGGGCCTCAATGATTAGAATAGGGTTTTGGGGGTTCCTTGCTATAAGTATATACTATAAAAGAGCCCAAAACCCTAGTCTAATTATTAAGGCCCCTATACTAAGCCCAAGAGCCTCCCGGACCGTCCGTTGCAGACTTATTTTCGAGAGTGGTGGAGGGGAGGAGGGTGGGGGGGGGAAACCATAATGTATACCCCATGCCTTAAGATAAATAAGAAGGACCTACAGCCGAGATGAATCGGGTAGGGAAAGATCCTCAATAATCAGGCCCCTATGCTACGTACACCTAGAATCATGCAGAAGCCTGAGTTCGTTGAGGTCTGCAAACCAAGGCACGTAAGGTGTATGATTCTCAGAAATCATGGGTCCTTGTGCGGGCCCTGCTTACCCTAAACCATAACAAATCCATGCCGTGCTGTTGTGGAGAGACACTACCATGGGTTCCAAAAAGACTCACATTGGCAACAGGAGCCGCCCAGGCACCCTGGCTGCCGAGTTCATCCGCGCAGAGTTCAGCCTCTGAGGTTGTGGCGGTTTTAGGTTTTTAAGGTTTCGGGTGATCTCCGAACTCCCCAAATCCGCAGACAGAGAAGACCCGTCACAACACCGGAAAACTCAAAAACCTGTCGCCCGAGAATAGGGGCCTTGACACAAACGTCCAGCAAGAGCTGTGATGAAGTGGAAGGGAGGATTGAAGGATGGGCTGATAAACCATGAACCTGCTGCACCCTCAATACCTGCGATCCTCGTATCCCTGCGCCCTTGAAGCAGTCAATTCCCTCAGATGAAAGCCCTGCACTTGAGAAGGTTAACATACCGGAGAGGTGGAGACATTGATGGAGCCTCAAACCGATCATGGCGAAATATGATCGCTTGAGGTTTCTAGCCGCTAGCCTTTCAGACTTCACGGTTTCGACTCTATACCACGACGCCATTGCCACAAGAGAGGATGCGATCTCCAAACAATTTAAGTCCACCGATACGGTGTCTGGAACCACAACTCAACCCTTGACTCTTTACCCTTCCATAAATCCAAAACGAAACATTGAGCCAGCAGGAACCTGGGATACATGACACAGGTTCTGGCTGTTCGAACACATTCGCCTGCTCTCTGACAACGCCCTCCTGTTTTTTCTAGAGCTGCTAGGGCGGCTAGGGTTTAGGTTCCGGTTTTAGGGTTTAGGGCTCAGAGTCTAAGAAGTGCCAGGACACCATTGTAAACTATACAATCGCAGCCATCGCGGCATTTCCTTCAAGCACCTTCGCCTATGAAGCAAAGACAAAGCAACTCTGCATGACCAGTCCGCCTTCAGTCCCACGTTTCGGAGGAAGAATAAAACAAGCAACAACTGCAATCCTGGACTTTTAGACAACTAAAATCGATTTTCTGCCCGCGTGGCAGCAAAATGGACAGCGCGACATGCCGAAGCCAGCTGTGAGGGTCGTCGTGCGACTCAGGGGCCTCCACTTTGGCGAATTTAGTGTCCACAATACGTGTCCACTTTACGGGCCTTAATACTTACAATGGGCTTTGGTGGGTAGATTATTGTAATACTTTAGCTATAATAAGGATCCCTGCTAAACATGAAACACACTTACGAAACCCTAAGCCCTAAGGGTAGGCCTCTACATCAGGTTTACTAGACATTCAAGGGATTCCTTGCCCAGCTGGTTGGGCGATGGCCTGCATGGCAGGGCTTGAACCCTAAACCCTAAACCTTTGAAGACGGGACGAAGGTTTAGGGCCTGGGGCTAAAGACAAAGACTAGGGTTTCGTGTTCAAGGCTTAGGATGTAAGGTTAGAGTTTACGGTTTGAGGTTTAGGGCTTGGGGCACAGCACGAGAGAGGAGGAGATAGCAGGTTGTTGGGTGTGGGGTACTATGTAGGGGTTGTGATGGAACTCAGCAAGCCAACAGACAACTTCCAAGTACGAAATCTGTAGCAAACCCAGTTTCCAGAATACCCCAAAACCAAAAACACCACAGGAATCAGGCCTCCGCGGATCCTACAACTCTGAAGCGTGACAACCGACAACCCTAAACCCAATCGGTCGTCCTGTACTGTAGACACCATACAACCCCTTATGGAACCCCAAACCCTGAACAAGTTTGAGCCCTCATACAAACCCTTACAGATCCCTTTTCGAACACTTGTAGACCCGTTTTGTAACCCCTACAGAGAACCTAGAGCTAAATCGGATGCGACGACGGCGCCTCGGGGTTAAGCGGTTAAGGGTTCAGGATACTCGGGCTTATGGTCTGGCCACATTGACTTTCGTAAGGACAAACAGGTGCATGTAACACACACAGATATATATATACATATATATATATATATACATACAAAAAAAGAAAGTCATAACAAGGAACACGAACAAGGTTTTTCGACTACATGTATGGTGACTCGCACAAGGCATTTAAGGCTCCGCATAGCATGGGTTTTCGGATTTAGGGCTTTAGGGTGTTACGGATTTGAGGCTTTAGGTCTTGCGGTCCTAAGGCGTTTAGATGCCTTAGGGTTTTTGGAAGCACGGTTTTTCAATCCCTCGACACTTTGCGTCCATTACGGTGTTCCCCTATAAGCTTGTTATAGGGCTTGCACAAGTTATGTAACAGAATGTGCCTCAAACTCTTTTGTTAGGATCCTCCCTTAAATCCCTAAACCCACCGGCCTCCGTAATGCACCCTAAACCCGAAACCCTTAAATCCCTAAACCCGCCGGCCTCCGTAGCGGACCCTAAACCCTAAAAACCCGAAACCCTTAAATCCCCCTAAACCCTAAACCCCCACCGGCCTCCGCAACGACCCCTAAAAACTAAACCCTAAACCCTTAAATCCCTAACCCCCGCCGGCCTCCGTAATGACCTTGTCTAAGAAAAGGCAGAAAGTCTCGAAGGGTTGCTCGTAGCGGTGGCATCCGCAGCAGAAAAGGCTGGAGAACCATCGCGCCACGAGCTGCTCCTTAAGGGTTTAGGGGGTTTAGGGTTTAGGGCTTTAGGTGTTTAGGGGTTAGGGGTTGAGGGGTTTAGGGTTTAGGGCTTTAGGGCTTTAGGGTTTAGGGTTGAGGGGTCTTAAAGATAAGGCTTTTGGGATACACTCTTCACGTTAACCCTCTATAGCAACCATGACGAGCCCTAAGCCCATATTTGGTAACCTCTAAGCTGCAGGGTACTCTCATACTGCTTAAACGGCATCCTAAAGTCAGCCTCAGAAATCCAGAGACTGCTGATAGCCGCGCTTAACGGGACCCTAAACCCCCCTATGGGCAGTTCTCTAAATTAAGGTCCCTTCCTGGGGTCCGTTTTATAAGGGTGCCGCACTATTTTGGGGACCTAAAGCGGGACCCTAATTTAGAGAACTACCCAATTGGTAACCCCTGTAGAACCCTCACATGGAAACGCTTGTAGTAACCCTTGTGGGAACCCTGAAACCTGAGCGATAACTAGGCCCCCGGGGTAGAGGGACGCCGGACAAACGAACTCAGCAGGGTTTAGGGTTTAAGGGTTTAGGGGAACCCCTCAAATGCTCAAAGGTACCAAACCAACAACCCCAAAAACAATGGTGACGCCAAAGTGCCAGTTGTCGCTCGCAGCTTTGAGCTTTGATCGCTGCCACGGTCTTCCTTGTATGGCGTCCGTTTAGGGCTTCAGGCTCGAGGGTCCTTTAAGGGGTTTCGGGTTTAGGGCTCAAGGGCAACAACTCTAGATCGCTGGGGGCTTTAGGTTCAATGGCTCCAAGACTAAAGCTTAAATCCTGAACCCTAGACCGGTCGCTGGAACGTTTACGGCTTGGGCTGCAAGGGAGATTCAGTATTTACTGTTCCCCTAAACCCTAAACCCTAATCAGGACGTTTCGGCAAGACTTCAAGCGTGTTGCTCCTGAAGGCCTACAACTCGCTGACCGCTGCGCCCTCGGCCCTGAATGCGTTCGGTTGGGCTTTTAGGGTTTTTAGGGCTTTTAGGGTGTAGGGTTTTTAGGGCTTTTAAGGTTTAGGGCGTTTAGGGTTTAGGGTTTTTAGGGTTTAGGGTTTATAGGGTTTAGGCTTCTGTGCTCTCCCTTTAGTGAAACAAGTGCCCTAAGCAGTCCCTAAACTCTACAGAACCTGTAGTAACCATGCCCAGTAACCCAATACATGGGCAACTGCGTTCTTAAGGAGAGGTACCTTTGCTGGAGTCTTTGGAGCCTGGAGCTTCGAACCTCTCTTTCGGTGGGTGTCTAGGGTTCAGGGTTTAGGGTTCAAGTTTTAGGGCCTTGAGGGTTTGATTGAAAGTCTTGTGACACCTTGAATCCCTAACCTCGCCATGGCTGATATAAGCTTCGCAGACCTGTCATAAACAGACTCTCTGCCTTTCCATACACCATCCCTAAACCCTGAACCCTAAATCTGAGCCTATCAATCTGTTCTCACAGACACAGAAGTTCGGGAGGACGATGGAGGACGAATCCCAAAACCGCAAAGCGAAACTTTGGGGCTGTAAGTAAGGTCTGGGAAGTCCGAATAGCACCAACGGCAGGCATCATGCAACTCTCATGTGTGGGCTTCTAGGCTTTCTCCACGGGCTTTACAGGCTTACATAGGGCTATATCATATAGGTCTTAGAAAATTTTTTGGGGCCCTATACAAAGGGCCTGATAGGGTTCAGGGCTATTTGGGCTTTATACGCACGTGTTATAGGATTTAGCCGAGGGTTGTTTAGGGTTTTGTGTAGGGGCATTGATCATTCCAATACAGTTCTTGGAGGGCTATCTTCTGATTGTGGTACATGGGGACTGCACCGGGTACTATTACAAAATATTTGGACCCCGTTTACTCTCAAACAAGCCCAAGGTTTGCTTCGTATCTAGCAGGCACGCACAACGGACTGCGTGGCAACCTCATGACTGTGCGTAAGCAGCATCACAATATCATTATAGTGTTGCATTTGTACAAACTACTGTAGGATAGTCTCGTGTCCATGCAGTTTGATTGTCTGTAGCTGCAGCCACTTCTTTGCCCATCAATCAACCAATACGTCTTACACAGCTTACACTTCCAGTTACAGTTGTACTTGCCTGCATTGGTCAAGCGGGCTGATTTGCCGACTTAATTGCTCTGCTGATGACAGAAGCATACTTTGCTCAGCATGGGGCGGGGATTGGCTACCGAATATTGAACATCAAGCTGTGAGAGACCCAGGCAATCCTCAAGAAATGATGTGTCTATGTGAACTTATCACAACCCGAGGACGAGTTCCTACGTACTTGGAGTCTCCAGGCCAGAAGCCATAAACCCTACCCCTACACCCTAAACAGATGCGGTGCCACTGCAGTACGGGCGTCGGACAAAGGATGGAGAAGGAGGCAAGGACATCATACACCTCGCCGGGGAGATAATGTCTTACTTCCCAATAGGCCAGCCAAAAGAAGGTTAAACTTTCAGGTCACTACTGATTTAAAAGAACCCTAAAAATTAAAGGCTGGGTACTGGAGAACTAAGATGTGGAGATTGTTCAAGATTCAAGGGTCTGGTGTGTTGCAAGGGCGTTCATGGGGCTCTGCACGAGCGGCTTTGGGAATCTATTGGTAACATCGGGGTCTGAATTGGCCATTTACTAGCAGTAGTCCGATTTCTCAAGGTTCAGCAATAGAAACACACGTGAGTAGATACCAAAACCCCATCGTCCCGCTCAAGTCACCCATCTTAGAAAATCGGGGCTCAGGCTATCTGGACCTTCAAAGTGGCTACATCAAGGTGCTCAAGGTTTTAGGGTTCAGATATCGGCTCAAAGCTGGTTGAATTAACATCTCGGGTGTAGGTTTAGGGTTTACACTCTCACAACTCGGACAAGCCAGGCGAGGATCCATAGGTGCATAAGTCGGCGTGACACTGTAAGCTGCCCATGCATGCCGCTATCCATACCAGACGAAGTAAACTCTCAAATAAACCACAGTTTACAAGACAAAGTGGATGCGGGCTCAACTACTTTGAGGACATGTGCCCCAAACCTTAGTTACAACTCGGTTCTGAGCTGAGGCGCTGTACGACAAACCAGAAAGGCTGCGACACCGCTAGTCATCAGGCAAAAGGTGATCATCCACCAAGCCCCGGTTGCGTCTCAACTGCTACTCAGGGGGTAGAGCATCATCAGGGTGAAACTTGCGACTCCATCTGTTGCAGGCAAGAACTGTGTTTGTAGTCCCCGGCCGCTCAGTACTGCACGGTTTCAAAACTTCCCACTCTCTTCTAGAAGTTGTGTTTCATCCTCGGTCACCGCCCATTCCGCGGTGCTGGGTCATCAGTCAAATCCCCGTAAGGATTTGGCGTTGAAGCGGGGATATAGTCTGCATCGAACTGTTCTTCATCAAGCTCTGTTCCATTGTTTATCTTCTTGTTGCCTGCAGACAGAAGCCATTCTTCGTCCAACTGTCCACCATCGCTGCTAACGGCGGGGCCCAGGAAAACTCTGGACGCTTCTGTATGCCGGGCCCAGCAGTGAGGTGTAGGGTCACATAGGGGCCGTATGGATCTGCGCCCGCGACCTGTGTCCCCTTGGACTGTAACGGCCAGCCACACCCATATTCGTTTGTCTGTCGTACATGGGTTGCCCCCTTCGAGAAAAGCAGCATTTCACAGCGACCACCATGAACATATCAGAACAGTCTGCTGCCTTGGTGCATTCCCAGAATTCCTCAGCGTGTTAGAGCAGCTTTGGTCATCACGATCCAGCTGACATCCACAAGCACTGATCCAAATCCAGGGGGCAGTTTATAGCTTAGCCATGGCTTCCGCTCGGTCGGGGGTTCGTGGTTTGTTTATCCTACTAAGGGAAAGGATAAAACATGATGAAGCATATTATTCCGTAGGTCATCTCCCGAATGACATGACCACGACGACGTACATCG
>CAJNDV010026781.1:22189-42450 GCA_905221635.1 Symbiodinium sp. CCMP2456 | reverse complement strand
TCTCTAGATCTCCTCAGGTACGATCTGGGGAACATGTCAAAGAGCGACCTAATGTCCTGTGCAGTGGGAGCTTGTTCCCTCTGCAGTAGACGACATGATCGGATCTCAATCGGTCGAAGCAAAAGGTCCTCGGAGAACCCAAAGGCAGGGTCCTGAGCCCTGAGAGGCGGGGTTAAAGGGCACAAAACATCATCGTTGAGATCCTCATCCAAAGTCTTGGCATGGTCCTTTGGAGTTGCTGTGGACACCTCCTGAAAATCAGGGGCTGCATCATTTAGATCTATAACCTGGGAAGACGGCTTCAGGCTTGGGAACATACCGAAAAACGGCAAAGTAGCACTCTTTACTACTCTACTCTCTAAGCCTGTATGCTCGGGCGGGCGCCACAATAATCTCGAAACATGGTAAGAATTAGATAAAGCCCTGAGCCGCGCAAGCCGTCAGCACATTCTGTAAACATGCTTCTAGAGTTCAGTTCCAGGCTTGAACTTTGTGAAACAAGATAAACAGCTCGCAAAGCCTTGAAATGCCCCCTACGAATCTTACACGGCCATCTGCAATCCCCCGAGTTCTTCCATCGACCGATACAGTACCCGAATTAGGGATGTATTCCATCGCAACCTGAGCCATGATTTCAGGAGTATGGAACAGCTAAGATCGGAAATTCTCTTGAGGCCGGGAAGCCCTACACACCCAACTACGAAGCCCTACACACCCAACTACCCTACCCAAAACGTCCTAGAAACTAAGTTGTCCTTTAGGCCCTTTGAAAATTATTTACTATTATGGTTCTCTACAAAATAGTAATGGAAATTAAAAAAGATCCCAAAAGACAACCCAGTAAAAGCCAAACCCTACACCCCAAGAGGTCTGCAACGCTCGCCTGGTCATCCAGGATATGGCGGCCCTGGGCTGTTTCAAGTGCCGGAACCTCAAGCAAGAACAAGGTTTAGGATTTAGGGTTTGTGAACGTATTTAGGTTTTACATGTAGGTTCTCCAGATTTCTCCAGGCTATAGCTAATATAGAGGCCTTGATAATCAGAATAATAGGGTTTCCGGGCCCACTGTATTATAATTATAATAATGACCCCCCAAAACAGTATAGGTAATTATTTAGGCCGCTACATTACGTCAACTGCGGTTCCAGAGCTTGTGCGTCTTTTGGAGGGTGGGTTGGGACGTGAGGCATCCCATTTTGGGGTTTAGGGTTTAGAGTTTAGGGTTGGGTTGGGCTCTTCTAGGGTTCTCGCTGACAGTTCTCACACCGCGCTGGGAGCCAAACCTAAACCCTTCCAACATCCTGCCCTAAACCCTTTAAGGAATACTCCTTAATTAAGGGATATTGGAGTCTCTGGGTTGCCAGAATCCTCCACTCGTCATGGAAAGCCCGGCTTTGTCCATCCGGATGACTGAGCCATGGGCCATAAGCCCTACCTTCCCTTTAGAAGCATCCTTTACCTCTACCTGGGACCCTGAGAAATCTGGTTCCTGAATATGATTTCCTTGTATAAGTCCTTAAAGAAGGTAGGTCATCTGGGGTTAAGCCACAACATAAAACACCCGACACAAACATGACCAAGTACACTTCTGAAGCTTCCGCACAAAAGCCGAAACTCGAATCCAAGAGTCTCAAAGCCCTAAGGTATAAGGCTTCATTTACGGGTCATAGGGGTGCTGAGTTATTGGTCCTGTAAACTGATAACAATCCCTGGTCGAATGATTGAGGCCCCTATATTTCACTGGAACCGATGTATCGAAGAGGCATAGCTTTGACTGTACCGGGTCTGGAGTTCAGCAAAATTCAGGGACTGCGGGGCCCAAAAACCATAAAATCCTACAACCCCTACAACCCTAAAACCCTAAACCTTAAACCCTAAAGCCCTAAAACCCCAAAGCCCAAAACCCTAAAGCCCTAAAAGAACCCTAAACCCTACAACCCTAAACACTCATTTATGATAACGGGAGCCGGAAAGAAGAGCCTGAAATCTCCACGGTCCAAGGATATCTAGGTTGCTCCGTTAAAAGCCTCTGAATCTTCGCAAACAAGGCCCTCCAAGGCCCTATAAAGGGGAATGGATAATGGCCCAAAGCCAAAGGCCTAGTGTAGGGGATTTAATAATTAGAATAAGGCTTTGGGGTATATTTATACTATAGTTAGAATAAGGACCCCCCAAAAAAAAACAAAAATAGCATTAGTAATTATTTTCAGGCCCCTATAGTATCTAGTAGCCCGTTAGAACCCATCCATCCAGGAACCCTTAGAGGTGCCGTTGTAAGGCTTTAGAGACTTCCCAGAGAACCCAATACCCCGTAATTAAGGAATATAGACCTTAAACTATAGGGGCCTTAATGTTAAGATTTATAAGGTACATTCCTTAATTAAGGGGTATTGGGTTCTCTGGGTTTAGAGCCTTAAAGATGCTCATTCCAAGGCACACAGAAGGGCTGCAGGTCCTTGGGCGGAAATCGGAACTTGGGACGGAACAAGCAAAAACCGGTTCAGGGTTTAGGGCTTTTGGGTTTTGGGGTTTTAGGGCTTTAGGGTTTACGTTTAGGATTTAGGAGTTGCGGCGCTCACACTCGGACACTCCAGGCGAAGCATGTGGTTCGAGGTCTGACGAGTATAGAGGTTTGAGGTTTTGGGGTTTAGGTAAGCGGCTTCTAGGTACTGTAACGCTTAACAGCCTCCTGCGGGCTGACTATGGTTTGTGGTTCAACGAACAAGTCTACACGATAAGGGGCGTGTGCTTGCAAAAATAGTGTGCGTGTTCACTCCTTCATGTTTTATATCACGGAAAGAACCCAATGAAGCTCTAAACAAGTCACAGAAGCAACTGCCTTGGCCCACACCACAGGATGTTGGTGCTGTAGGAGTTTAGGATAGCATGCTTGCGGGTTTGGGGGTGGGGTTTGCGACGGTCATCGAATGCTGGAACCCGTGCCGGCCCACGCCCATGCAGCTGTCTGCCCTAAACCCTAAACCTTAAACCTAAAATCATAAACCCCAACCACTAAACCTTCAAACACTAAACTTCATTGATGTCACCCCCATGGGAATAGACGTCGGGCTTCCGCTTGGACAAACCTGCAAGGGTTTACAGAAACCTAGGGCAATTACAGGGTTTAGGGTTTAGTTAGGTGCTTTCCTGTAAAAGGACACTACTATTCAAGCTCCCTATCTCATCAAACTTCCATTGGTTGGGTGATTCGAACGAAACCTACGAACCCGAAGCAGGACAGCAAAGGGACGCACGAATTGACTCAGGCTTGTCGCACGAATTGACTCAGGCTTGTCAGGGCAGCCAGTGCGAACCCTCAACTCGCAACTCGAAGACAAATCCGAACCGTAACCGGGCTTTCCAGAAAAATATATACTTTGTTTCTTAAAAGCCAACCGGAACGGATTAAAGGTAGTCCAGAACTCAGTAAACCCTCACCCGCACAACCAAGCTTCGAAATGCTCCACAGCTCCCACCAGGAGGCTGTAGGCATCAGCCTCTCGCATATCACGCATATGTCCCTGGCTTACGGGATTCGTGAATCTTTGTTTTCCACAAGCCCCTGATAAGATACCAGCAAGTAGGTTTAGGTTATGGCTTCAGGGTCGGGTCAGGGGGTTGGGTGGGTTCTGGCTCATTTCGTTGGGTTTACAGCGGTTACCAGGGCTTGCAAAGGGGTTAGGGTTTGGGCTTAGGGTTGTTTACAGTCGGCTGTTCCGACCGCACTCAAACCTGTCGCCTTACCGGTCGAGGTTGAGGACGTAGACGCAGAGCTCTGGTTGAAGGACTTGTAAATGCTTGAGGAGGCACAACGGAAATTGCTACGCATGAGTGGGTACACATATATATATATATGTATGCCAAAATAAGCACCTATGCGTACGTTCAGCACATGAGCTCAGTCTGTCTTTAGGACGTTAGGGTCAGGGATTAGTTAGACCGTTCCTCTAACAGTAACTCTTTATGGGGTTTTGGGTAGCAAAGAAAACACTAAAATCTGGACAAGTGAACACTTGTTTGGGTACCAAAGTGAACACTTGTCCTGGCCCGGTGAAAACTTATTCTGGTGCAAAAGTGGACACTTGTCCTGGCCTGGTGTACACTTATTTTGGTGGGAAAGTGAACACTTACCCTGGCCCGGTGAACACCTATTTTGCTGCAAAAGTGAACACTTATCTTGGCCCGGGGAACACCTATTTTGGTGAAGAAGTGAACTCTTATCCTGACCCGGTGAACACCTATTTGGTGAAAAAGTGAACAAGTATCCTGGCCCGGCGAACACTTATTCTGGTGGGAAAGTGAACACTTATCCTGGCCCGGTAAACACTTTTTGTGGTGGGAAAGCCAGAAATAGGTATTTTAAACACCGGAAATAAGTGTTCACCGGGTCAGGATAAGTGTTCACGTTCCCACCAAAATAGTGGAAATTCAATCTTGTGGTGGGAAAGTGAACACTTATCCGGGCCAGGATAAGTGTTCACTGTCCCACCAAATAAGTGTTCACCGGGCCAGGATAAGTGTTCACTTTCCCACCAAAGTAAGTGTTCACCGGGCCAGGATAAGTGTTCACGTTCCCACCAAAACAAATGCTCACCGTGCCAGGATATGTGTTCACTTTCCCGACATTAAATGTTCAAAACCATACCCAAACATAACCGAAACCCCGTCTAAAGAGAGGGGTCGTTTTACTGTTACAGGCAGGGTCTAAGGGATTAGTACACACATTCCAAGTACGGCGCCTCACTTAGAACTGCAACTACAGCCTACGTGCTTGTATAGTCCCTCGATCCTGCAAGCAGCGCATCGTAGACTTCCCACAACAAAATGCTCGGTCAATACTTGTAAAAACGTCTGTGATCCAGCCGGGCCTGTGCACAACTGCCCAGATGGTCATATCTGCGCAGGGCTCTCCAGGCACAACCCAGTACAAAGCCTAATCTTGATGAGGCGATAGTCCTGCAAGCCGCACGATCTTCACTTGGAATCTCAAAGCATACATCACCCAAAACAGTAGAATACTTCCACATGGGCTCGGTAACCAAGGAGCCCACAATATAAACCCTCGATAGTAGGATCCCTGTTCTAAGGACCCTGCAAACCACCCCACCTTAAGGACAGCCCCCACACAGACCCGTCTGCAGCAGGCTCGGGTGCTCACCCCGCAAAGCCGTACGGTTTACCATCCACCTTTCTCCGGTAATGCATGCGGACATCATGCGCAGGGGTTCTGGCGGCTACAAGTAGACCCCAACGAAAACCCTAAAGCCCTAAACCCTGAACACTGAACCCTAAACCCTAAACCCACCCTAAACGAAACTCCACTTGTTTCGCACATCCGGCCTCTCTTCCAACCGTCGCCAGCAGAAGCGAGGCCAGAATCGCAAGGTCTGGGTTAAACCCAATCGGCCTCTCACACCTAGCTCTTCATGTTAAGGGCGTTCCTTTACATTGGGGTCTCCGTGATGGTTTTCTATCGGTTTCTATGAAACTTCTATGCTATAGGCTGCGCAGTGGTCTCCTTCTGGGCTCGTGCTTGCAATTCGAGGTTTATGGTGCAAGGCAGTCGTGGTCTTATGTTGTCATGTTTCAATCTGATGCCCACCTAAACCCTGAACATCCCTGAAACCCTATGAACACACACAGACCTTATGATAAATCATCTCTTCCTCCTCGCATCCAGGGATCCAGTTGCACGATTTTTTTGTTTGCTGACACTGTTAGCCTCGTCGTAAATTCTTTTTCATCAACAACTCCTTCCCGCCCAAGAGTTTAAAAGTGCGGCCAAGAAGGCCTGCCACCAGGGTTAATGCTAAACAATCAGTTCAGAACTCAACTCACAAAGTCAAGACCCCCCCCCGGAAGTGCCTGTATCTTAGCGCCAAAGCTCTTAGAACACGTCGCAGCTCTTCACGTGCGCCCACGTGGCCGTAGTTTGCATGGCGAAGCTCCTGGTCAAAATATGAGATTTCCGCCGATGCCGACAACTGTAGGAATAATCAGCCAAAGAAGCGTAGTATAGAGGCCTTAATAAGTAGAATAGGTTTTGGGGGTCCATTATACTATAACTATAACTATAATAAGGAACCCCCCAAACCCTATTCTAATTATTAAGGACCATTTTATTATAACTATAATAAGGAACCCCCAAAACCCTATTCTAATTATTCACTATCTTAGAAGAGCAAACCAAAAAAACGCAAACATACCTTTTTCTCCGCGAAATCCTTGACAAAAACACACATCCCGGCCCATGCAGGATGAACTCCCGCCAAACATCCGAAATTCAGGTCTTCGGGTGTCGGCTTGCAGTTGCTATTTTGATTGCTCTCTGCTTTTATTTGCGAGCATCCTCAGCGTGAACAGGCCCAGTGTTCAGTGCATTTTCTTCATCAAGAAGCTTTCTTTATGTTGATAAAGGATGCTGGTAGCAGAAACAGCGCCTGGCCAACAAGTGCTTATGAACAAAGAACGGAGCTATCCAGCCAAAGGCCGTTTGAGCATGTATGCTCGGGAAGCGGGATTCTTGATGCTCAGCCCAGCTGGAAGACCGGCTGCCGCTTCAGGAGTTGTTGTGAAGGGTGACAAGTTCTTCAAGTGTTTGAAGAGTCTGCCTTTAAACTTCAACCCCTGAACTCTAAACCCAAGACCTTGTCTGTCTGAAGAGAGGAACATGGGTGGAAGTCCTACACCCTAAACTTAAATCCAAATCAGGTTTCCAAGTAAGATTGAGGTGGGAGTCAGCGGTTCTTTCTCTCACTTTGCATAATTCACGCTGCTACTTCGGGTCTGTCACGGGTGATGGCCTGTCCAACCTCGGAGCACCAATACTCAAACCGCCCAAAAGCCCTAAACCCTGTGACCCCAAACCCCAGACCCTAACCTAAAAACTCTAAACCGTAAGACTCCAACCCTTCACCCCAAACCTTCTAAACCCGAAGCCCTAGACCCTAAAGGCCCTAAAGAAAAAATGAAAGCCTATTGTCGTCAGCCCAGGGCACCAGCGCGAGGAAGCTCTCGTCAGGCTCTCCAGCTAAAGCTGCCGGAGCCGGCTGGCGTCGCAGTTTCTGATACCTCCACGGCTTTTGTTAGGGCTTGGAGTTTAGGGTTTAGGGTAAATTAGGGCTTGAAGTTTAGGGCTTCGGGATCATTAGGGTTCAGCGGTTTACCGATAAACATGTTGCAAGCGGATCTGTGCCGATCGCTTTTAGGAAGCCCTTCCGTGCCCTCGCATTCAGCGACATATTGAGGGGGGGATAAACGTTGCTAAAGCAGCTTCAGCATCCTAGCTCGACAAACTCTCCAAACCCCAAACCCAATCCCTTTACCCTAAAGCATCCTAAACGTCCAAACCCGAAATCCCAAACACCCCTAAAGCCCTAAAGATCCCAAAGCCCTAAATATCCCTAAAAATCCAGAAGCTCATCCCAAACCCTAAACCCTTTTAACTTTTAAACCCAGACCCTAAATCCTAAACCCTAAACCCCTAGACCCTAAATCCTAAATCCTAAACCCAACCCCGGCTCAGAGGCTCAGGCCCGCCGTGACCGGCACTCGGACTTCCAGGTTTTGGGTTTAGGATTCAACATGTGCCCAAAGGTAAGTAACATAATGGCCCAATATTGCCCAATACCAATGTAAGGCTATTATTCTACATACTTTCGGGGTCCAGGTAGGAGAAAGGATGTAGGGTTTCGGGTTTAGGGCTTAAAACTGTCTGCCATGAACAACCAAAGCCCTGAATCGTATCAACAGCCCTGAAACCAGGCGAAGGTCTTGCCGGGCGGCTCCCTTTTCGCAACCTCCGGCGTCCGGCAAAGAACATTCGCCCAGGCACCAGCCCTGTCAGACTTCTTAAACAAGACAACAAATGGACACAATAGCAAACAACAGCAGTAAGAATGGACATGCCTGGGGAGGTAACGCAGGTCGTGGTCGTTACCACCGTGGTGGTGAAGTAGTGTTGCCGCGGGTATGTGGTGCTTCGATCTCCTCGCTTGTATTGGTGATGCCGTCGCCGTCGTCGCTGTATTCGTGGTCATCGTCGGTTGTTGTCGTCGTCGGTGGTCGTCGTGGTCGTCGTCGTCGTGGAGAACTGAAGGGCCCAAGGACCACAAACACCCCAACCGCAAAATAGGGCCAGGGGGGAGAGGGAGGTGAGGTGACGACTGTACTAGCATTACGATACTATGTATTTCGCTTAGGATTATCAGGATGTTGATTATCAGTATTCAGTCTTCTAGCTTTTATAAGCTTTTTTAAACAGCCTCGTCCTTCCAGCAGCTGAGAGTACCTATATGTTCAAGATGCGGGTTATGGGCTGGGGCGGTTTGCGCTGACCATCACAGGTAAAGATGCGATCTTCCAGGGCATGATGAGCATTGCCTCCCACCGGTCAGCTGGCGCCAAACCTCATGCGATGCCATGGGCTGTCAACCAAACATGATACTTTTGATGATCTAAACCCTGCATGACCTTAAGGACCCTATGACCTTAAGGACTCTAAGCTATGGGAACTATGGTATATTCCTGATTCTGGGTAATGCAGGATTTATATCATCAACCGATAGTAGGCATGATCGAGTACCCTAAACCCTAAACCCCTTAACCCGTCGGAACGCATTTTCCGTGGGGGGTCATGGTGCCGTGATTACGTTTGCCATCCTGCCGAGGGTGCCGGGCGAATCCATGCGTGCAGCCATGGCTTCAGGTACCCGGGACCGGTTTAGGGCTTAGGGTTTAGGGTTTAGGGGTTTAGGGGTTAGGGGTTAGGGTTTAGGGGTGTAGGGTTTAGGGGTTTAGGGTTTAGAGTTTAGGGTGTAGGCTTTAGGGTAGGAGCTAGAGGTGCTGACGGTTTCAGGTTTGGGGTCATGCAAGACTTGTGTGCATGACGGCTTACGAGTAGGGGGCTGGAGTTGCTTGTTGAGAGCTAGCTCAGAGGGGGTTTTATATTTTATGGGGTGAAGCACTCGGTTGATCTAAGACGACCGCGCTTCCAAAACAAAGTTCCGTGGCTGCAACGTCTCGAAGTCCTAGATTTTGCTATGCCGAGGGTTCTGGGTGTCATTTATTTACACCTCGCCTCAAACACTGTTCTTCCACGCTCCCCCGGTCCTGGCTTGGAAAGGTGTTGTCCCCTTGATCCACGAGACATCGGATTTCAGGTGGCAAAGACAATCTCCCGTCTATATCCCTTAAACCAACTAAAGTGTAGGGCTAAGGTTTGTAACCCTAAGTGGGAATATTGGAGGCTAAGGAACCTAACACTAAACACTAATGCCAGGATCCTTCTTGAAACGACTCCTGACTAGGGCATTAGCACCCCTATCGCAGTTTATAACAGGGCAAAAGGGCGCTCGTGCCACTGGACCATGCAGTGCTCTGCGGCCACCTCTTTGATCTGTGCTCCTGGGCTCGAAGATGTATTGGTTGCCGGGTTCTGTAACTGAGGGGCTGAGTACCCAAGGTAGTCTCAGGATTTCTGTTTAGGCTTCAACCATGAACCCCCAAAATGCCAAACTTTTGAAGTGTATTTTGCTTCTGGTAGGAGTTTATGTAAACAGGCAGGTTGATTGAAGGTGACCCAGCCCCTTGGGTAACAAGGTGTCCCTGAACGCCACCCCAAGCAATCATCATCTGTTTGATAGTGCTTCAGAGAGAAGGTGCGGAATGAGCCACAAGGATGCGACTGCCCACTCTTGGGGCTTCGGATTGATAACTATAACCCGAAACCATCCCAAACACACTTACAGGATTTCTGGCATAGTGTAGAGGCCTGCATGGGTTTTTTTGGGACGGCTGGACCTGCAAATCAGTTCGCAGTCAGAAGTATCATTACTAATGACTCAGGCCCTTGATTATTCACGGACATCTGTCGGTCAGAGAGAGACATACCTGCGGGTCCAAGGCTCGGAACCAGCGACCGTTCCGGGGGTATTCGGCCCAGACTTCTGCGCCAACTTCGAAGCGGTCCTTCGTGTGTTTGGCGCTTCTGCGAGGCTGATAGCAAGGGTTCTGTCTATTACAAAGGTTTTCCATCTAGGGTTGCAGGCTTTCGGGTTGGGGGTTTTGGTGTTTAGGGGTCAAGGGGTGCAGGGTGTGTGGTGGCTGAGGGTGGCTTGAGACGGTGTGGGCACAGTCTCATGGTCTTACAGTTGTCTTTTGGCAGCTCTTTTCTCAGTTGCGGTGCTCTGGTCATATTGTACGTTGTCCTACTGAGACACCTTTCTGAACTACAACTACACACGCGAGCCTTCTAGCAGTCCGAGACTGGCAGGTTTACTTGCCAAAGAACTCAAGGCTGTGTCTTGCCTTAAGCGCGACTCCGAACCATGCCAGACATAAGATCCTTTACAATCACTTGGAGTTTTCGTACATTACTTAAAAGTAATTCCTAGGAGCACTTCGGGATCAGGGTTCAGAGGTTTGGACTTCAGGTGTCAAGTGCAGGAATTAGGGTTTACAGGTTCCGATTTGCTTTTACCTCCCTCCCGCCCAGCTAGGACGAGCCTACGCCGCAGGGTTTAGGGTTTGGTGTTTAGGAAGCGGGATTTCGGTGTCTGCCAGGGCTTTAAGCCCAAACTTTAGGCTACTTGGGTCGTCACGGGGCGGTAAGACATGAAATCGGGATGAGCTGCATTAACACAAGTGCTGAATCAGAACACCCACCCCTCCGCCCTCGAAAAAGGCAAAGACGAGTTCCTAAATCCTACTTCGTACGCGCTAAACACCGTGTTGCCGTATCAAGGTTTGGGCTCACAGTAGAATCTCTCGCTACTTCAATAACCAGGCCATAGCGAATTCAAGCTTGTCTACGTCGAGCCCGAAACCCTAAACCTGCTGAGCCTCAAATGTACCGAATACAACCCGACAAGTGGAAAGCCATCCCGGTTTAGGGTTTAGGAGTTTGGAGTTTAGGGTTTATAGTGCTTGTAGTGTTTAGGGTTTAGGGTTTATAGGGTTTAGGGTTTCCTAGTTGTGCATACTCTTCAGCACAGGGAAGGAACTCCGAAGTAGAACTGTTAGAACTGTTCAAGACCCCTTACAGCAAATCACAAAACAAAACCACTCGTCTCGTCTCACTAAGTCCCCAGATCCTTCGAGAAGAGAGTTCTTCGGACTGTCATGAGAGAAGGCCTGTTGAACTGCTGTTCTACAGCCCTAAACCCTAAACTCTATAAAGTTCTATAAATACTTATCATACATATCATAGCAAGTTACATTGCATACAGCTCAATGTGGCAAGCCCCGTGATCTTTAGGCTGTAGCACTGTACCTGTCACGACACAAAAACGTCGACAACGTTGACCAACCAAAACCAAAGAACACGTTGCTAGGAACCTACACGCCTAACGGCCGCAACGAGGTTTGAGACCAAGGTGCGACAAACGGCTCCCCCAAAGGTTGAACGATGGCCTTCCTTGGAGCAGCATGTAAACAATCTCAAAGGAATACTCGACAACAGTAAAGATGCTACCAGCTATGCTCATCTCTGTGCTAGACACCACCACCACCACCTGAGTGCAGTGGTGGTGGTGGTGGTGGTGGTGGTGGTGGTGGTGGTGGTGGTGGTGGTGGTGATGGTGATGGTAGACGTACGTAGAAGAAGAAGAAGAAGTAGTAGTAGTAGTACTACTACTACTACTACTACTGCTACTACTACCACTGCTGCTGCTGCTCCTACTCCTACTCCTACTCCTACTCCTACTCCTACTCCTACTCCTAGTCCTACTCCTGCTACTACTGCTACTACTGCTGCTACTACTACTACTACTACTACTCCTGCTACTACTACTACTACTACTACTACTACTACTACTACTTCTTCTACTTCTACTACTGCGACAGTACTGCACCAGCAGTGGCAGTAGCGGCAGCTTGCTTGCTCTTGTTGTTGTTGGTTGTGCTACTGACTGGTGGTGTGGTTGACGTTGCTGCTGTCGTTGTGGCTGCCACAGTTGTTGCTGGTTGTTGGTTGTTGGTCGTTGGTGGGTTGCGGTGGAGGTGGCGGTTGTGATGGCGGTGGTGGTGGTAGTGGGGTACTGCTCATGTTGGCCCCGGGGATGCTGCAGTTGCTGCTGAAACCCAACAACTGTGGAAAGGAATTTGAAGACGCGGTTCTGTCGTGCACTAAATCTGGTTTGTAGTAGTGTGTCTACCAACACGATGAGGCCGAAGGACTTCGGGTAGTTGCTTGAGGCACCGGGTCTTCGACAGCAGTGCAGCACAGTAGAACGCAACAATATCAGAAAACCTTTGAAACCCATGCGAAAGAGTCTGTAAGAGGCACAACGGCGGTCAGATCAGACAAACCTGCCTGCATCATGTTGCATAGCTTCTTACCTACCAATAATAAATCATGCATTCTACACCTTTTGCGCCGTATGTGCACATATGTATATAAAAAAAACCTTGCCGGAATTTCCACTGATGGGGTTACAGAATGATACGTTGCTATGCAAGTGCTGTACCTGCAAGCTACCAGCCAAAAACACAGTCCAAAAGCACGTAAAAAACCTACAACAATTCAAACAAACCATCTCTTCATCCATCCGTCCATCCATCCATCCATCCATCCATCCAGCGATCCATCCAGCGATCCATCCATCCACTCATCCATCCGTCTACACGTAGATACGTACATACATACATGCATGCATGCGCACATACATACGTACGTACGCATATACTCACATACAGGCAAACAAACATACCGACAGACAGACAGACAGGCAGACTAACAGGTATACATTCATACATCCTCGGCTTTTGCAGACATAGAGAGTCTGACTGTCATGATTGCCCCTGCGCTCACTAGCAGAAACAGTCCTACCAGCATCCAAACACCTGCACCCTACCTGATGAATCGAAGGAATACAAGAAAACACCCTGGACCCTAACCCCTTAATCCAGTGAGACACAAAATAAATAACTTAACTTCTTCGAACAAAAGCACCACGAGGAAGAGACTACAGGTTCATGGATGAGCCGTAAACACGCAAACCCCAGCCCAGCAGAGCCGCACCCCCCTGCTAAATATGTTTCATCCAAACAGAACTCACGACAAGAAAAGCCGGGGTTTTGATAAAACCCAAAACCCTATGAGCCCCTATAAACCCTGCACCCTAAACCGTCCTCCTGATGTCACAACACCGAAAAGGAGCACAAATGAGAGGCGGCAGCCACCAGAGACCCTGAACTGGCTCCGAAGACACCGAGGACTCTGGAATATCCCATCACTTTGGGTTTACACTCTCACAACTCGGACAAGCCAAGCGAGGATTCATAGGTGCAGAAGTCGGCGTGATGCATTGATGTGGGGGATGCCATGGGTTTAGGGTTTGAAGAACAAAGGGGGTTTAGGGTTTAGGAACCACCTGAAAACACGACAAGAACAGCAATGAAAATCTAAACCAAGTCATGTACGGGTGCCAAACCCCAGACCCTGCACGGTTCACCCCCAACCCTGCACTGTGAACCCTAAATATCCTAAAACCCCAACTCTGACCCCCCAACTCCCTACACCCTGTAACTTTAAACCCCTAAGACCTTATAAATCCTAAACTCCCAAACCTTACAGGGCTGGGCCACCACCACTCCAGGAGCTCTTGAATCTTCCCTCGGACGGCCTGCGGGCCAATGAAGGGCTCGAATGCAGATGCAGCCAAAACCCTAAACGCTGAATCCTAAAGTTAAGGTTAGGAACACTACAAGAGAACGGGTGCAGGTTTGTCAGTCAGGTCAGGGGTTACTCTAACTTTGAGCTCATAAGCCACTAAAGTCTAAGTAAACTGTCAGTGTTATAGTACAGGGGATAGCATTATCCCCAGAAAGCGCGAAGTGTACCCACTCCCCACTGCCAGGGTTCGGGTCTGGCCCTCAGGGCCCAAGGAAGGCCACAAGTTCCTAGAATGAGGAGTACTTGGACCTTTAGCTTTAGGCCTTAGGGTTTGGGGCTTAGTAGAGCAGGGTTAAGGACGGTTAAAGCCTGAATAAGCTACCTCCACTTCAAGATTCAGTACTCGTGTAGCCAGCGGCATAAGGCGGACCATGGCAACGGTTTTGGGGTTGTGACTTGAAGTGACTTGGGGTGCTCTTCGAAAAGTTATACTGCTAATACTTATTTGTTTATGAATTCGGCACGATTTCATGTATGGTTGGCCATTTATGACGTTGGAAAGTGGCTCCTGGCAAACGATGATTTCACCAGGATTCCCCTTTGATTCCCAATGTTCTAGACTGCATCCGTTTGAAATAAGGCTAAGTAGGAGGTTGACCAAGATCGTAGTTATTCAAAACACCATTTTTCATACAGTTTTCATAGTTTCGAATATTGTCCATAATTTTTCCATAATCCCAAGCATAATAAAACCACAGTTTTAAGTTTACAGTCTATCATATTTTTCATAAGTGCCCCTCATATCCGAACCATAAATGAAACATACAAATACATACTTATTTGACCTGATGGATTTTCAGAGGGTTTTGCCAGGTTTGGGCTCTTTGCAGGGGTCGGGAAACCAGCCCTCAACCTGACTATAGCAACCAACAATTGCAATTTTGGATGCTTCTTAGGGATCCGAGGAACCAAACAAGTAAAACCTGCTTTCAAATTAAAAAAACCTTAAACCCTATCATTCCCAAAACGTACCGGAACTGCACTGCTCTGGAGTAAGCTGGTTGATGGTTGTAGGGCTTTGATATGTAGGGCTCGAGGTTTACCAGGACCCCCGAAGCGACCTATAATAGAGCCCATATGGTCCTCACTAGTGGGTACTTAAGGCCTTTTATTGGGGGTTTAGGTAGGGCTTTAGGATTCGGGGGCTTTTAGGAATTTGGGTTTTTTCAAGGTGCCCAACTTGGCCACCAACTTTTCCAAGCCTCTGCCCTCTAAAATCTAAATTCCAGAGACCGAAACTCTAACCCTTGACCCCATGACCCTGTGGTTTTTCCCTGTAGGGCTACAGGGTCAAAGGGTTTGAGTTCCGGGCTTTGGAATTTCTATTTTAGAGGATTCCAGGGTTTAGGGTTGAGGGAAACCCTATAGGGGTTTAGGGTTTAGGGTTTAGGGTTTGAACCCTTGACCCCTTTTTGCATCCATGCCTCTCGTTGTCCAGCAAGATGACTAAGCAACCGCTCGAAGGGCTCAGATACTAGAATCCTTTCTTCTCAGAGGCCCTAAACTCCTAGACACTGAAGACTAACGTAGGGGCCTACATAATTACCAAACTATTTTTGGGGGGTTCCTTATTGGAATTATGGTATAATGGGCCCGAAAAACCCTATTGTCATTATTAAGGCCCCCACCACGACATCCCAACCCTGAACCAAGTCTCAAACTCCAACCAAATCTCAGAACTCTCCGAGGACCTACACACCAAACCCGCATAAAACTCCACAGCACTCGTGCCGAACCCTTATAGCAAGCCTGACTCTCTGAAGCCGGATGTAGGGGCCATCATCGTTTGAATATGGCTCTGCGGTATCCATCTCTCGCTCTCTCTCTCTCTCTCTCTCCCTCCCTCTCTGCCGTGATAATATGATGTCGGGAATTATTGAGGCCCGTATTTGTTAGCTCCAGCCTTGTGAGTGTTGCTGCTCATCCGCACCGGCACCTCTGTGAAATCGATCCTTAAGCTCGCAGCCGAGCAGACGGCACCAGGTTTATAGGTGTGGGGGTTCAGGGGTTCAGGGTTTAGGGCTGAGGGCTTTGGGGATTTGGGGGACGTCAGCGTCAGTTGGGAAGATAGGAGCTGAACGCCTTTGGGGTCCTGCGGCTTCAGATGCTTGAGACGTTCGGAGATCTAAACCCTAAACCCTACGGCCTGAAGGCTTCAACTTGAGTGTTGCCTTGCTCCTTGAAGCCGACTTCTCAAGCCCCTAAGCCCTAAGCATAACTGTGTGGCTTTAGTGAAGTCTGACACTAGGACCCCAGTAACCTAGGAATGAAAAGGGCTCTCTTTTTGGGGTATTGGGTAGTTTTGTGCGGAACCTAAGACCACGACAAGGGAACACGCTTAGATGACGAAGTCTAACAAGGAGGCCAGAGTACAACGACTATAGGGATGAAGGGGTTAGAGCACCGCCATGGAATGCTTGAAGCAGTCATCCAGACCCTTATCTTCGCGACTGACTGAACTGAAGCCAGGAGTGGAGCGGTCGTGTTGCCTTCTATAGTAAACCCTAAAAAGTTGGAAACCGGATTTAAGGACAAATAGTACTGGGATGCGATATTCATGACTCTTAAGGATGGAGGCTATTGGGTTTCCAACTTTTGGGCTTCCACTAGAGTGTCCTCTGCTTGGAGGAGTCCAAGTAATTGCGCGTCGGCTTGAGCTGCAAGTAGATCGCGGAGATCAGCAGTAGGTTCTGCACATCCCTCGAAATTAGACCCTAAACCCTAAACCCCTAAACCCTAAACCCTAAACCCCTAAACCCTAAACCCCAAACCCCCAAACCCTAAACCCCTAAACCATAAACCGTCAACTGCTCAATGCAAAACCCATGGTCTGCTTCACCGCATTCGTTTGGGAGCTTCTCCGGCAGGCCAACCTGAATACGAAGCCTGATGCCAAGAAATCGTCCCATAACCACGGTTTATATGGGGGCCTTAATAATTAGAGTAGGGCTTTGGGGGGTTCCTTGAAGGGTTTAGGGTTTAGGGTTATTAGGGGTTCCTTAAAGGGTTCCATAAGGGCTACTATAAGGGTCTGGGGTGTAGGGGCCTTAATAGTCAGAATCAGGTTTGGGGGCCCATTATACTATCATTATTATAAGGAACCCCCCAAAATAGTATTGGTAATTATTTAGGCCCCTACATTATAACGGGGGGCGTCCTGATATGAGGGGAGACGAGGGGTCCATGAAGGGTCCCCATTAAGTTCACAACTAAACGTCGGCAAGCAGTTAGTTAGCAGACCTGTAGGGGCCTACGTCCACACTCTCAGCGGCTGTGAATCCTTGCTTAGGGGCTTCCCTAAACCTCAAGAACCCTTAAACCCTAAACCCTCTCTAAGCAGCCTTCGGCCGGGAAACTACATAGTTAGTGCAGGCAAAGGGGCGCTGCAGCTGACATCATTAGCAGCACCTGGGCGGTAAACCAAACATGTGAAGTTGAAGGTTCACATGGGAAATTGCCAAAACAAGGAAGAGGTATTAAGCCGGGTTGCAAGCACCCAACGTACACCCTAAACCCTAAACCAACTGCCAACGTATACGGCTTAGGGTTTAGGATCCTCAGCAATCAACACTAGATGTTGAACCGGAAGCCCCAGACCTTACTGTACGCCCCAAAGCTTCAGCCCTCTTAGTCCCTATCCCAGCGGGTCTACCTACCTGCCTGCCTACCTACCTACCTACCTACCTACCTACCTACTTACCTATCTATCCAACGATCTGTCCATCGATCGATCTATCTATCTATATCTCTATATATGTGTGTATATGTGTGTATGTATATATATATATATACATTTCACTATTATAGGATTCGGGCCCCAAAGCCCGAAAAAAGATTGTCTTTTGGGAGACAATTCCAGAACCTAAACCCTAAACCCTAAATCCTTTTTGCAGCCCTAAATCCCAAACGCTAAACCGTTGCCATAATAGACAAACACTGTAGTGGCCTTAATAATTAGAATGGGGTGTTGGGGCCCAGTACACTATCAGTATAAAAAGGAGCACCCAAACTAATATAGGTAATTATTGAGACCCCTACAATATACGGATCCCCGGGGTATGTTTTATGATGAACCTTCCAGCAGCCTAAACCCAAAACCCAAAACCCCCAACCCCAAACCCTAAAACCCTAAACCCTATAAGCCCTAAACCCAAACCCCCAAACCTTAAAACCCCAAAACCCTTAAAACCCTAAAACCCTGAAACCCTAAAAACCCTACAACCCTAAAAACCCTAAACCAGTCGGCTCCAGATCTTCGGGTTGGGGACTGCAGGGGCGGGTTTAGGGTTTGAGGATGTTTGGGGTTGAGGGGTTTGGGGTTTTTAGGGTTTAACGCCTCCGGATGCTTCAGCTGAAACATGTTCTGATGTTTGCATACGGATGTTCGTCCACATACATGTTTGATGGGTGGGTGGATGATGGAGGGAAGGCTTGTACATAATCCAGGTGCCTAAATAATTACCTATACTGTTCTGGGGCTTCCTTGCCCCGAAACCCCACTCTAATTGTTAAGGCCCCTCCACTTGGCATATACAGCTTAGCAAGAAGCTCAAGTTTCAACTTGGGGTCTTAGCAAAAGAACAGTTCAGGGGACTAACAACGAGAGCGTTCCAGTACAAACACCATGCCCTTAGCAACTACTAGAATAGGTACATATAGCGCAGGCACTACGATTAGCTTAATGAAGGGGGCTTACTAATTAGAATTGGGTTTTGGGGTATCCTATACTGTAATTATGATAAGGAGCCCCAGAACAGCACAGGTAATTACTTAAGCCCCTAGATTAAATACATGCCCCAATGAAACCCCACACCAACAACCGTCACACCGAAGCCACTCAACCCTTTACCCAAGTCTTGCTGTGATAAATGTTCGAAGGCCCGCCTTAACGCTGAACCGATTCGAAGTCTCCTGCAGCTCCCATGGATGTTAAACCCCCCCCCCCCCTGGTGACCCACCATGCATGTTGGTCTCAAGCTTTGCATTCAGGTCGAGGTTTTAACTTTCAGAGCTGAAAGTTCAGGGTGTAGAGCTCCAGATTTAAAGGCTTCCGGTCTGGAATTTCAGGTTCAGAGTAGGGCTAAACCCTAAACCCCTAAACCCTTCACCTGAGTTTGTGGGCTGAGAGCCAGGCCCATTGAAGGTCTTGGTTGACAGCTGCAAGTTCTGGCGCGAACGGCGGAACAGTCAGTGGATTTCTGCACTCAGACTCCCGGCAAGAAGTCTAGAACGTATATTAAAATATGGAGCCACCAAAATAGCATAGGTATGTATTAAGGCCCCTATATTAGAATTTCGATCTTCGGCGTTTGAGGATTGTTGGACTGTTGGACTCAAATGCTCTGCAGAAGCGGCTTCTGGTTCGACCATCTTCAGAAAGGTGCGTTGCTTCTGTATGCTGAAAACCTTGGACTCAAAACCCCGATGCCTGAAGCCTATCCAGAGAACCCAATACAACTCAATTAAGCAATATACCTTAAACCATAATATTAGTAGGACCCCTATACTTTAAGGTCTATTCCGTCATTGAGGGGTATTGGGTTCTCTGGGTATACACACCAATAAGCGAACTCGCGAGCCCGAAACCTCAACGGCAGGTTCTCGTATGGGCCACTGGTATTGTTACTGAAGAAGGGATCAGCTCCCGTCTCCGTCCTTATACGCCCCAAGGGACCGAAAATTAAGGACGGAACCAGAAACACACTGCCTAAACCGCTAAACCGCATCAAGTGGTACTTGAGTTCATAGCCTTCGCTACTGCTCTCCGAGTTTCTCTCAATGGCCTAATGCAGGGACCTTAATAACCAGAATAGGGCTTTGGGGTACAATATCATACTATAACTATAGCAAGGAGCCTCCAAAATATAGGTAATTATAAAGGCCCCTATAGCAGACTGACGCCAGAAACAAGCTAAGGGATACATGGCCCTTGGCTCGTGCTGCCAACGCTCCCAGCAACAAAGGCCCCGTCTGCCGAAAGTACACTAGCCCTGAACAGCTGCCTTTCACGAACATATTCGCGCAGTGCAGGCGCCGAAAGAGAAAGGCTGCAAACTCTGAAATGCTAGACTGAGGCTAGACCCCGCGAGCTGTGTAAACCCTAAACCCAAAATCCTAAACCATCACCTTAGTGCCGCAACCCTGAAAAGCAGGTTCATAACACATGTATGTGTATGTCTGAAATAAGTATAAGTATTAATTGCTGTGCATCGTTGTACATATGTAGTTGTGTATGTGCACACATACATCACACATATAAATATATGATGTGGGCATGTCGGCATTCTTAGATACATCTATGAATACATGCTGATACATGTACCTACATACATACCTACATATGTACATTCAAGCAAGCAAACAAACACCCACACATGCATGCATGCATACATAAATGCATTACATTACATTACATTACATTACATTACATTACATTACATTACATTACATTACATTACATTACATTACTTTACATTACATTACATTACATTACATTACAATACATTACATTACATTCCATTACGTTACGTTACGATACGTTACGATACGTTAATACACATTAATACATTAATACATACATACATAC
>CAJNDV010026780.1:149778-160547 GCA_905221635.1 Symbiodinium sp. CCMP2456 | reverse complement strand
CAGAACAGAACAGACAGACAGAACAGACAGACAGAACAGACAGACAGAACCGACAGACAGAACAGACAGACAGACAGACAGACAGACAGACAGACAGACACAGGCAGAAAGGCCCGCAGGGAGAGAGCCGCAGAGACAGAGACAGAGAGAGACATGCAGAGATGCAGACACACGGGCTAACAGACATGCGTACGCACGTACTCGCATTGGCATGCAGATGCATACATACGTGCATACTTATCCCACGATGGCTTGCTCAAGCCCGTGAGGCGTTGGTGGGTGGCCCAGGGGTCTACGGCGAGAGCAGGGAGTTGGATTTTGGACGGTGTTCAGTGTCGGCATTCGTCCTTTGTTGTGTATAGGGGAGGCAACATGGTTGTTGCATGCAATTCGAGTCCCTCGAGCTTTGGATGACGTTCCAGCTACAGGAAACGTAAGTACTGCAAAAGCTTCGGCAAAGGATGGCAAAGGTATGTAAGTTACTTAAAGGGCCAATCAACTGACACGTATGATTCATACTGATACAGCCCGTGTGCTTTATGTGCATCATATTGTGCTTGGAATTCCTACCGAGATTTCACTGCACCTCCAACTAAATTTTTCAGAAAACATCCCCCCACCGCAGTTACGGCGAAGCTGTTGCTTTCACTTTGCCATGGGATGCCGTAGAACAGGGGCTCAGATGTGGGCCTGGCTTTTCATCCACGGTTTCGAAGATTATGTGGAGGGCTGCTTGAGCCAGGGACAGCCTTGGGGATTTCTAGTCTAGTGCTAGGCTTTTTCTAGAAGCCCAACCACTTCAGACACGGAGCATCCAGCGTCAGCTGCCCACCCATGTCGCAGCCAATGGCTCCCTGAAAGGTCAAACTGAAAAAAGCCAAGCGTCATCAAGGAAACGGGCGGCGCCAAAACTCGGTGCTGCCGCAGACTTGTGCATCAAGACATTCGCGACCTTGCAACAACCCATTCCCAAGCTTCAGAGATTTCCTTCACCGAGCCCAGTCGCGAAGTCGCAATTGAACCAGACCAACGACTCGTAGCTGAACAAGAAGCGCGGACTCGCACGGCCATGGCGGTGACTGCAGAGACTCGGCATGTGGCTGTTGTGGCGCTGACCGGGGAGGTCCGGCGATGGGGCGGGAAAGGAGGTATCTGAGATTCCACCTGGCTGACGTACACAGGGATTGAGACTAATTAGTTTGTTCCACGCCGGGGTCTGGGAGGAGTCTATCGAATCCTGTGAGTCTGGCTGAGCGGGAGACTGGAGCTCAGGTCGTCGTCCAAGCCGACGTGCTCGCCCTGCAAACCGTCACCCGGCAGTCCAGCTGAGCAAGCTGCATGCCTCATTGTCCCGATTCCATTTTTGCACGATCATTGCGCTGCAACGGGTATTTGAAGCTACCTGGGCAGAAGCCCTACATGCCCTCAACCACACAATGCAGTCAGTCCCACCCCTCGTAGCCCAACACCGTGACCGACATCTCGCAATCCAGTTCAAGAGCGGAGACCCCACAAAGTGCGCTTCAAGATCAGAGGTAGCAGAGCTGAAAAGCACGGTGGCGCGGCGACGCCCGCGCTGCGCGCCCTGCTGGCAGCAGCTTGGGCGAGAATCAGAATCTTCCGAGGAAAACTCTCGGGAAAATTGGCGAGGGCCTTGCAGGGATGCATGTGTCTTAGTGAATTGTTCTCCGATCTCATGCTATGATACACATTAACATTGAGGAATGCAGTGACCGCAAACCCCGTCCCCACAGCCCTTTCACGGCCCCGCGATGACTCTTCGAATCTGCTTTCTATTCCGAATTGCTCCTTTACCGCCCCAGCAGGCCCAGTCCGTCAAACAGGCCACTGCTCGATTTACTCCGACATACGAAGCCGGAGCTCCCCGCTGGGAAATTTGTCTGGGTAAGAAGCAAGATTTGTCGAGCAGTTCGGTTTATCTTGTGGACGACGCCCCCAGTCGGAATTTCGAGTCAGAATGCATGAAGCACTTGCCGGTGTCCCTGCTCTTCGCTGGATAGCGGAAAGCTGCGATTTCAGCGTATGGCTAGCACGGGGTGGTGAGTGTCCTGCGGACCCAAGCAAGGCGGCTGCTTCTGGATGGCCGCGAGCTGCAGGATCAGGAGGCGAGGACCACCCGGTCATAGAACTTCCCGGCGAGGGAGACTCAGATCGGCCATGGCTCTTGCCGAACCAGGCTGTTGTGCAACTGAAAGATGATCTGATTGCGTCCTGTTCAAGACTCGCGACCGAAGTTGTAGCCACGCAAGCATCTCCTTTGGAATGTGTGATTTAGTGAAGTTAGTGAAATTTAGTGTCGTCGATCAGCGGTGAGTCCTGCAGAGACTAGTGCAGCACCCGGCACTCAGACGACTCACGTGTTTGTGGCCGATTGGTTGGACGAGAATCCTAGGCGAGCCACGCGATAGCTTAGCCGTAGCCAGATGAACATCATGTGACCCAGTCTCAGGTCTTGGCTGACACTCTGCCGTCCGATGAACCGGCCACCCTGCAGCTCGTTGTGCCTTGCTTGAGTTGTCATCATAGGGTCGATGCTGGGGTGTCTGGGATAATGTGGAATCTGCTTGCCAGCATTCGCTAGCTTCGACATCCTGCTGCAAGTTCTGTCTCTCATCACTGTGCAAATCTGTTGATACGAGAACGGAAAACCTGCATCCGGAACGCAGCAAACCCAATACGTTGCAGCCCTTCCTTCCCAAAGCCTTACGAATTGGTCACCGCAATGCTGCATCACAGGTGGCACTCAGCCCCTGGGACTTGCTGCTACTCCGAAGGCCACAGAGCTGTTCCGTCGAGGCCGCCGTCACGACGCGTTTAGGGTCGTTAAACAAGGAGTTTAGCACTCAAGGCTGGAACAGTCTCCGTCGTAATTAATGGCTTGGTTGACAACGTTGCTTCGTGAATACAGCTGTTCGACTTCCTCTCCGAGAAACGACCTTCGCAATCGGAGTGGTCCGATTTCCTGTCAAAGTGTAGCAAAGGCATTTGTTAACGTTTATTGCTCTCAGATTTTTGGGTACGGGTTCAGCAACCATTGGGGTTTCAGGGGTCCTGGGGAAGTAGGGACAGTCAGCACAGTGTCGAGGAAGCTGTCATCCGTACTTTTCTGAGGGTGTCTTCTGAGTTAGGTATCGCTGAGTTGTTGCCGAGGGTGAGAGGCTTGCTCTTCGCAAGTCATTGTCTGACGTTTGCTAGCAGGGAGACATGAACTCCACCACCAGGCTTCCATGATGGGCCTTTTCAGTACTGCCTCCTCGAATGCTCCGGCTCGAGGTTGCATTTTCTTCAGCTAAAGCAACGAAAAGCCTTAGGCCTGTTCGGCGAGAGGATAGAGGAGCAGCTCAGAACCGAAGCTTCGGAGGAGCCCCTTCTGAGGGAGGCTGGCCAGGCAACTCAGGAGTCCAAGCGACGGAGGTTGCAGATGGGGTTCTCCGTGCTTGGGAGCGGCGGAGGGGAGAGTTCCCAGGACTCAGTGGCGCCTCGGCCCCTTTCCACGCAAGATGTGGATAACCACATGCCGAGCCCCGATCTGGGTAAGGAGGCAGTTCCGGAGCAAGAGGAGGGCGGAGAGCGTGAAGAGGAGGCAGCTGAGAGCGACGACAAAGAGTTCTTGTGGTCCGAAACGAGCCGGCTGCTTCACAGGAGCTGGCTAGGCTTGGTCGAGCCAGGGAAATAAAAGCAGAGGCACCTGAGGAAGAGGCAGCGCCTGGAGTGGAAGAGGCGACTCGGCATGAGGTCAGTGTTGCCCCTCCCTTGCAGCTCGTCAAGGTAGAAGAAGGCCTCGGAAGAGGCTTGGAAGGAGGCAGTGAGGTGAGCACGCAGAGCAGCATGCTCGCCCTCATGGGCGAGATGCTCCAGCAAATGAAAGAGCAAAATAGGCAGCAAGCCGAGTACAATAGAAGTTGTCTAGCTCAGCAGAAGGAGCAGAACGACCGCATGTACGAGTTATGCAAGATGACAATATCGCAGCAGCGAGAGGCCCCAGCAGCAGCCGCCTTGTCACCAGCTGCTACGGCCAGCAACCCGCTTTCCCTGCAGCGACTCGCGCAGTACTACGTCTCCTGCTGCCTGCCGCGCGCGGCCTCCGTCTACCACAAGTGGGCACCACACGCGACCGGCACCGCCAGCTGCCAAGCCAGTCTCCATGTGGGATGAGCACAGTTTCGATGTGTCACAACGATGACTGGACCGCCCGCTATTTTGCACAAAGCAGCCGGCGGTCCAGTCATCGTTGTTTAGGCACATATCGAAACTGTGCTCATCCCACATGGGGACTACCACTCTCCTCCTCCTCACCATGCTCAGTTTTCGCCCTCATCACCCAACTCACTCCTCACCCTTCTCACCCTCCTCACTCCTCACCCTCCTCAACCTGCTCACTCCTCACCCTCCTCATCCTGCTCACTCCTCACCCTCCTCACCCTCCTCGCTCCTCACCTTCCTCACTCTCCTCACGCCTCACCCTCCTCACTCCTCACCCTGCTTACCCTCCTCACTCCTCACTCTCCTCGCTCCTCATCCTCCTCACTCTCCTCACTCTTCACCCTCCTCACTCTCCTCACTCCTCACTCTCCTCACCCTCACCCTCCTCAACCTGCTCACTCCTCACCCTCACCCTCCTGCTCACTCCTGCACACCTTACTTGCCCTCCTCATCCTGCTCATTTCTCAAATGATCTGAGGTATCTGAAAATCACCATGTCCCTATAGCGGGCATGGTGACCTGATGTTCTTCTATGCCCTGAACAGGGCACGGTTGCAGTCAACTTTCACTATGCTGCACGGTTGGCTGTTGGCGTAGCATCGTGCATCTTCAATATGTACTGCAAAGCTGAGCTGATACGTGTGTGCTAACATCATCTAACATCTACATCCTTCTGTATTGCATTTCTCGACAACAGTTGCCTTCAGGTGCAGTTCAAACCTTTTCCTTAGGATTCCTTCAGCACCATCATGCAGCTGACCGCCGGGTTTGAATATGAGCAATGCCTTGAGACGCAATCGGCGGGCCTCCTCTTCGCTGCAGGCAATCCCACACTCCAGTGCGAGGTTTTGTGTTGAACTCCACTCGCAGGTGTCTATGATGGGCCTACACTCTACTGCCTCGAGCGAGAAACGACCACCCAACAACGACAACAGAAAGCACATGTAAGCTGCTCCGCATGAGGTTACGACCCAGCTACACACCTTCTTCATGGATTCTTTCGTTCGCTCATGACTCGTCACGAACATAAGGTCAAGTTATTTCTTCAGCCATGCATTTATCTATCATCTATCTATCTACCTACCTATCTATCTGTCTACTTGCCAAAGCCTAAGCGTGCAGGAGATGCTGCACATGCATAGGCACCTGAACCAGACACGCTTATGTGTAAGTATGTATGCGTATGTCTTTCTGTCCGAGTTGCGGGTGTGATGCGTATGCAAGCATTCAGATGCGGCATTAGCGGCGTGGACGTTTGTACAGATATCTGATATCTCCATATCCATCCAGCAGGCATGACTACCCTCTCCATCCATCCATCTACGTGCATATTCGATCTACGTGTGCATACATGTGTGTGTGTGTGCATGTAGACATATACACGCTAACTCGCAAGTATATACCTATGTTCTTCTCTACCTATACCCTTTTTACATGCATACATACATACACATATTCACATATACATGTATACAAGAATACGTATATACTGATAAACAGGTATACGCATATATACATATGTTACACATGCCGTTTATGCACATATATACAACATGTACATGTACGTGTGTATATGGATATATGCACATACACATACGTACATACAAACAAAATTTACAGATATTTATGTAGACACACACCTATCTCTCTCTCTTTGTCTCTCTTGGGCATGCATTCGCATACACATGCACACACGCCCGCGTGCACTGGCCCTCACTGCCATGCAGTGATATGCTGTGCTGCCGACAGGAGCTGAGGCGGCGAAAGCTCCTCGGTGAGGCGAACTCCCTCTCGGCTTTCTGCGGCCCAGGCCACGGATTGCGGTGGGGCGAAGCTTCTTAGAACTGGAGAAATTTGAACCGAGAGAGCCAAAGCGTCCCTTTTGTCGTCTCAGCAAAATGCCGTTGGCACAGTGCAGTGCGGCCAGATCTTGAGCCAGCAGTTCGGTTATAATTTGGCACGGTCAAAACTCAAACTCACAGCTGCAGATGCGTCAAAACTCCAAAACTTCAAAGCTTAGGTTCAGCGCGTGGGAGATGCGAGCTGCAGTCAGCATTACATATACCGTAAGGAAGACACACGGCCTTATTGGGGAGATACAGAGGACATAGGACTCCATAGTTGGACCATATTGCATATTGGGATGCTTTCTAGGGCACCATGTACCTGCATCTGTCGACGGAGGCGACCTCGAGCGGCACTCCTTCGCAGTGGCCGCTGCCGAGGCGCTTGGCCGAGGCTTCGGCGATGCGTTGAGGACGTGATTTTGCCACTCTTGCTACGTCTGTCTGATTTCTGCAATCTTGCGGCTGTACTATGCATGGTCCAGAGTAGCAGATGATCCTTTCAGCAGCGTCAGTCCCTGTACGATGTGCTGCGTCAAGTCGGGGTTCAAGTTAGACTGTTTCGCTGTTTTTGTTGGATCAATGGAAATGGGTAGGGTAAATGCAGCTTCCTACTGTATCACATTCGGACGCGTGTTACTGTTCAGACTGTGCAGCTTGGTTGGTCCTACAAGCATCGTTGTTGGTGGGAGTATGCTGTACTTTCCTTGCCGCAAGCTTGAAAGCACCGGATCATCAAGTGTCAGTCTGACCCCATCCTTTGCCGTTCGATCGGGTTGCGAAGCATGCCCGCAGAGGAGTATCTTATGAAGCTCGTAGTGGTACCGACTAGCACTATGATGCAAGGCCTGATGCCGAATCAGACCTCCGTCTCGCTATCTCTATTTTCAGCATGCTTGAGCCTCTGAGCTGGACATCGTTGTCTAGGCATCAAACGCTTCTCAGAGGTCAGAGCTCGGCCCTCGTGAAAAGACTCTTCGAGGCGCACTGCACACAGGGCTTTTGGGGGCTGCGTGCAAGTGGTTGTGGCAGGTAGCATTTTACTGACCGCCGTTGCCAATAGAAGAAGACGATAGAGATAGGATGAAGCTGGCTGCTCCGGTTGTTCGCTCTTTGGATGCCCTCTTCGTGTCCCCAGGAGCGTGAGACGGCCTTGACCTCCTCCGAGGCCGAGGCCGCGGGGCCGCGGGGCCCCTTTGCTTTTCATCTCAAAGCCTCCTGGCCGACATGTTTGCTCTGGTGCCATTGCAGGACCTTCTCTACCAGCTTCGAGAAGACTTCGCCCGCTACACGGTCCGTTTGGGCTTGAAACCAGAATTTGGTTGAAACATCATGTGACTTAGTTCACGTAGCGTAGAACGTGGGATGCAGTGGCGAGTAGAGTTGCAGGCGTGGCGGCAATAAGCAACGCGAGTTTCCTGTACATGAAAGCCCCAGTATGCTGTGTGGCGACGCTTCCAAGACTCGCGAAGCTGTGAATTTTTGGAGGAGCGATTACCGAACTTGCGAGCAGCGCTCTTGGATCAGGCGGGCTTCGGGCATGTGCCTTGGGCCTCGAGCTGGCTGTCGAACTGCTGTTTCTCTTATCTGGTTTGGATGGTTGATGATGGATCATATAGGTGTCTACAAGGGAGACGTGCAAGCTTCCAAAGCGGGTCCATGGAAGGTTCTGCGCCTGCTACCAGAAGGCGATGTGCCAAAGAGCGTGCGCATAAGACACTCGGCACAGGGAGAGGACCAATCTGGACAAACAGAGTAGCTTTCGCCCGGGGCTTTTGTGGCAGTATGTTTGGAAGTGGTTGCTGTCGCAAGTTAACCTGGCATCTAGCTGCGACCGTCCGGTGCTGTGATGCTTGCTGATTCATGCTGAGATTCTAGGCGTTGGGGTTCGGGTGCGGACATGGCATCCGCGCTGCAACAACAACTGTCACCTTCCAGCCTCCAAAATACTGTGTCGTGTCTCAAGCCAGACTTCCTGTCAGCCTCCCCATCGCCGCCGCCGATTGATCAAATGTTGACACATTATTCGTAATCCCGGGTGCTTGACCATGTGAAGCTTGTCATAAGAGTGCATAAGGCATGAACTACTCATTCTATGCCAGGACATGCATGGTGATGGTTGTGGTCATTTGGGCATATTGAGGCATGTGCAGCTCAGCTCTGTGACCGATGCTTCATCTCCGGCTTGACTCCCTGGGCACCTCTCTACCTTGTTCAGCTCAGGCAAGCTGATGGACGTTCTGTCCTGGCTGGGGACGCCGGCCGTGCCACACCTCGCCCGGGGCAGAGAGAACTGAAGAGCGGAGGGGTTGCCACACATATCAGTTATCAGTGTGGCACATGGAATCAGATGTCCTGAGTGCCGCCAGGGTAGATCAAGCATTGAAGCGAGCAGCAACATCTCCCGAAATTTGCGGCCTTCAAGCCCGAAGCCAAAGTTGCTTTGTGGCTATCTTGTGGCATACCGGGGAAGCAGCCGCTATTTCGGGTTGTATAGTCCAGGCAGGCATCTGATCAGCGTTCATATTGGGCGACATGCCTGGGACCGTTTGCTAGATTTCCTGGGCTGAGTCGGTGGCAGAGGGCATCTGGGAAGCAGTTTAGAATTGTGGGTTGAGAGTTTTTTTGGTGCATATGTAGCGTATACAGATGAAGAGGATGCATAAACATCGCTCATCACATCGTGGGCCCAAAAGCGTCGGTAGAGGATCCTACTCAGGAGCCGGATAGTCAGTAAAGCAATGGTCCAGCTGGACACCAGATCCGAGACGCGGCGCTGGCTCTTGCTGCTAGGCGGGGTGCAACTCTTGACTTTGGGATATGCGCTCGGGACCTTCAGATCCAACCAAACCTTCGAGCAACCCGCAACGGGCAAGCGAACACCGCTCGCATCAAGCTCAGGCCAGCAGGCTTGTGGTCTGCCGCGTTGTGTTTCACCTCTTCGGATCGAAATTCTCGAAGTTGGGATTGATGTAGTACTATGAGTCCCACGTCCAGGAGGTTTGCCTGCCAACGACACGACCCTCAAGAGAGAGAGAGAGAGAGAGCGCGAGCGAGGGATGTTTTGTCTACCACTTATCAAGACCGATGCCTGAGTGTTGGGACCACGAATCCTTGTGAATAGTTGTCACGTACTTGTAGCTTCATGTTATGGGTCCATTTTGCGGGTCGTCCAAGCCTTCGAGAGTGCGCATGAAACATCTTGGTACCCGCAACAGGTGGGAGCGCACTCGCGCGGTGGGAAGGCAACTCCCCACCACAACCCCTTCGAAAGCAAGAGAGAGGGACAGCCAGCGAGCCAGTTTCGGAAGACTCTAGCTTGGAAGGCTTCTTCCCACATGCCCGAACTCCCACAGGTGCTGCAGTGACCTTCGTGGTGTTTGCCCCTCGCGGGCTGCTGGTCGGGCTGACGGCGCCTTTCCCTGACACGAATGGGTTCGCAAGAAATTTTCGGCGAGCCTCACAACCTAATCCCAGAGCAATATTTCAGGTGCGGGGACTTCAAGGTTTGCGGTAGGAGGGGGGAGTGCTCACCATGTATTGCAGCTCTGCTCGGGCACCGGCTTGTCTATAGAAGGAAATTCGACAGCCATGTCGCGAGTTGTAAGTACTCCTGCAGAGATCGTCGCCGAATCTTTGAAGTCCAACACTACTCGAGCAGAGGCACGGAAGTGCGGAAATCTCTTGCAGCCTGCAGAGGTGCTAGCCTTGCTTGGAGCACGCGTCCCACAGCGGCTGCTGCAGAGACTGAGCCGGGTGAAGGCAGGATTCGGTCATCGGGCTGCGATGGGGTTCGTCGTTCTTGTGCTTCGAGGCCACATGGCCACATGTACCGAGGCCCGTCGTCGCAAGAAACCTCGGACAACCGTTACTGCTTGTGTCGGGCGTGTCTTCTGCATCCCAAGTTCCAATCCTGGAAAAGTCAAAAGTCGCAGGAGTCGCTGAGCCCGCGGTCCTCTGAGCAAGAAGCCGCTTCGCCGCGGACGCCTTTGGCAACTGCAGATGGGGACCCGACTAGAGCCTAGAGTGGGGAAGGGGAGCCCTCCGATAGCTACTCGTACGCTGCAGCTACACAGTTGCCACGGGAAGTCGCATCTCTGATGTGACCGCCCTGATTTGGGGTTGTAGAAACGGCAAAAACTGTGTGTCAGTCTCTGTGTGTGCGTGTGTGTGTGTGTGTTGGTTGGGGTTTGCGTGCATTCGTTTCTTCTTTGCCGAGGAGCCGAGGATCTGCAGTAAGTCGAAGTGCTGGGCTTGCACATGCCGTCAGTTGCACTGACACATGCAAGCCGGCAGCCAGATCCTGGCCTTGCTGTACACTTGCGCTGTCCCGGCTCTATGCAAGTTCACTCCAGGGCTCTTCACATCGGCATGCTCCTCCGAGATCTCGAAACGGAGCCCGATTGCAGGATTGGGGGCCCGCGCTGGTATTGGTCTTCGAGGCCAGGAGCGGCTAGGAGCCCTTGCTCGTGTCTCTACTTACCTAGTTGACAGAGACATGCGCTCGCCTGCCGTGATCGTCCGCGTCAGCCGAGAACACACAGAAGCGAAGAATCACTTCTCAAGTCGTTTGTATTATTTCGTCTGGCGGAGGCCTGAACTTCGCATAATAGGCCGATTTGTGCGCGGCCCAGCGCCTCCATTCTGCGGCCGGGCCCCGCGGCCGGGCCCTGGCGGGCCGGCCCCCGCGGCCGCAGAATG